>JANRGW010048610.1:0-40941 GCA_024733675.1 Psilopsiagon aymara
CAGAGCATGAGGCTCCAAAAGTCCTTGGCCAGACCAAACATCACTAAGCCATAACTGAAAACATTGGTGTTATCAGCACTGTTCTCAGGCCACAAGTCAAAACCACAGCACTGCACCAGCTACCGAGAAGGAGAAAAATAACTGCTACTGCTGAACCCAGGACACATTATCATATGCTGGAGAGTTGTGCATTTTAGAGACCAACATTTAAAATTGTTTGCTTTTAATGTTGTGTTTGCATTTAGCATGAGCATGCATTTGACTGAATAGCTGAGAGTGTGTGAAAGGCAATTCTAAAGCAAGGAATCATCACTTGAAACCTGCAGCTGGAGAAAATTCATTCAGGCTTCCCAGATGTACTCAGGCTGTGCTTAAGAGCAAACTGAGAATTTAACAAGCAAGCAGTATGTGATTTTTATTGATAACTGTTGAGAGCAGTCATGAAATGACTGAACCCTGCTGACAGCTGACCACAGGGTAACACAGACAGCAGCAAAAGCGACACTGTAGAGCCTCTCTGAACTGCTCCAGACCTCACTGCCTGAATCTTCCCTGCTTCAGCCTCTGCTCCACTTCTTTCCTTGTATGACTCACTTTTCAGTAATATGTATGGTGCATTAATTGGGGGGGGGGAGAGAGGGAGAAGGGAAAACCCCACTGGTCCTTTCACCAGGGATGAGTTTGAGACCACAGATACAGTCCACATGGGAGGAGCTGGAACAAGTTCCTTTCTCAGCCTTAGTAAACCAGATTATCAGTGCTAAATTGCATGTTTTCATTTCTGTGGCACATCAGTGTCTAGCTAAGGTTGGAAAACACGTAGTGGCTGGTATCTGAAAGAGCTGCTGTAAGAGGTATTTGCATATAGCTTTCTGAGCCCAGTAATACAGGAATCAGTGGTTGTCATGGGGCCTGTTTCATGTCTGACCCAGTGATGCATATCTGTATCTGAAGTAAGATGATACCTGGTAATTCAAAATTTCTTTGTTCAGGCACTGTATCGTTTGCAAAGCTGCAGCATAATGCTATAAGTCAATGTTTTGCTCTGTAATGATTGGTCAGTATCACAGTTATAGATACTGTTTTAACATTTACTTGAGGATATATTTTATAATTTACATTTTTTGAGGATATATTTTACCTAGGCTCATAGTGAGAGTGCAGGACCTTTTTTAATGAGCACAAAACTGTTTCACTCTAAACAAAAGCAGGAACTTATGACTACAGGAATACACTCCTAATGAGTGATGAGAAGCTGCAGGAAATTGGTGAAGGAGGCTTGAGCCAGGGAGCTGTGAATGGAGCATGGAGAATTGCACTGGTAGGGCTCTGGTGTGAATCTGTGCCCTGGACACCAGCTGGCTGAGGTACTGAGCCTGATGTGAAATGAGTCGTGGTGCTTGGAGCTGCCCACTCATTTCCCTCACAGAGGCACCATCCTAATACCAGATCCTGCAGTAGCTATTGGAGGGGGGACAGTGGGGATCTGTTTTCTCCAGGCTCTGGGTGAAGACACACTGAGTGAGATATGAGGTTATCTCTACACACCCCCTTCCTTACAGCGGGGTGGGATTTTCCAAGAACTCCACCACTGAAACCAAAAGGAATTTTGCTGTTAAGTTCCCTGGAGAGGATTTGGTTGGTAGGAAATACTCAGAAAATCCTGCCCCTACCAGAGTAATTCATCCACATAGATGAGGATCAGGTACCTTTTGGGTTTTTTTGGTTATAGCAAACAGGAATTGTTTTTTTCAGACTATAGCATCTGCACTCCTGGGTCAAAGTAATGTAATAAAAAAGTGACAGAAGTCCCCCTTTGACTGTACTTGATCTGTTCTGTAGTCATCAGGTTAAGATTGTATAATATTTGGAAGCTTCTGCTAGATTCGTGATTCCGTATTTAATCACTTCTCTTATATTCAAGTACAGAGAATATTTTAGGGAAGTTATTATATACAAACTTAGCTTCCCATTCATATCTTATTTTTAAATAGCCTATAGATACTGTGTTTTCCTAGGCAGGATGCAAAATAAATAAATGATGTACAAACAAGCTGGTTTTGCCATTTATAGGTACAAAACCTTGTAAGGGCTTCTGGTTTCAAAAGGAATATTAAATTATACATTTTTTTGTGCAAAACATCAACCTCCTTACATCTATTTACTTAAAAGGTCTTTAAAAAATACCACACAGCTGGGACACCATAGCTGGGTTTCATAAAATCAGATACAGTCCTGGCTTCATTTTATACATAAAAGAAAGTTATTCACTTCTGGGGAAAAATTTTTCTCATCCAAAAGTGAGCATTTTTAAAGTCAGATTTATTACCACACTTAAAAAAATACTAGAGACTGTTTCAGCTACAGGTGAGATAAAGCCCTCCTAAAGCCCTCCCCCCTGATAATGAGATAGATTTAGGGGAATTAAAAGGATTCCTGTCCTCGTTTGAAAACATAGATTGTTGCCTTTATTCAAGATGAGATGGGGCAAGTTTTTAAATGAGTATTTGTGATATGAAAATAACATAAAAACAATGTCTCAGTGGAAATGTCCCTGGAAGTGTACAAGGCCAGGTTGAATGGGGCTTTGAGCAACCTGGTCTAGTGGGAGGTGTCCCTGCCCATAGCAAGGAGGTTGGAACTGGATGATCCCTTCCAACCGAAACCATTCTGTGGTGATTCTTCGATAATAATGATTTTATTTCTTACATAGCCCTGTACACAACTACTGAAGATGCAAGGTTGAATCAAGTCGCATTTTAATATGGACTAGGCTTGATAACTTTACATTTTAATTGCACTTGCAAAATTAATCATATAGGAAGAATAATTTAGGGACTTGGTACAGTGCCTGTGCTCATGTCCTTGTTGACATGAGCTATTTTAACAATGGACACCCTTCCACATTCACACTGCCTACTTCAATTTCCCTTGCAATTAGAACCAAAACTTGCCTTTATTCCTTTTCATGTAGAAAATGGCTGCCACAATCTCTCCCACATCACCCTCTTCCTTACAGCAGGGTGGGATTTTCCAAGCACTCTACCACTGAAACCAAAAGGAGTTCTGCCGTTAAATTCCCTGGAAAGCAGAATTAGTTGGTAGAAAATACTCAGAAAAATCCTGCCCCCACCAGAGTATCTCATCCATCATCTGTGAAGGGCTCCAGTACTCTGAATCTGGATGGCACCAGCATGCACAGCACCACCAGGCTTGTTGCTCACTGTGTTTACATTAAGAAGATCACACAGTGTATGGTCTCTTTGGCAATTCAGTTACTGAAAGCCCATTCCCCTCAAAGTTATTCTTCCCCAGTTATTGGAGCCTCGGAAAGCATATGGGCTTAAATTTTTATTTACATTCATGAGGAGAGAAAACTATTCCATGAAAGGCTGGGTGCTGAGGTGTTCCAGAAAGCTGAGAGAGGAGCAAATCGCTGAACTTGTGTTCTGTCAGCCTGAGCATGCTGCTTCAAGAAAACAAGCTGCCAGAGGTCTTATTGTACTAAGCCGTAAATGTGCAAGGTGATTATAGCAGATAAAGCCCTCGAACAGAGCTCATGGGCTCAGGCACAAAGAGAGCTGAGATCTGCAAAGCGTGGTGAGTACAAACGCAGACGGCTGTGCAGGAGCCCTTCCTGGGCGGTATTACAGCTGGAATGTCTTCCTGAACAAAGGGAAGCTAAACTCCTTAAAAAAGGGTTGGCAGCAGTATAAAAAAGCTTTAAGCTGCAAAAAAATGAAGACAGTTAAAGCAGGGCAAGAAAACTGTTACTAAACCCCTCCTGTGAACCTGTTTCAGGAACTTCACTGCATTTGAGTCATTGTATGGAGTTACAGAAGCGGAAGTGTTAAAATAATACCCATCATGCAAAATAATCAAAGCTATTTTAATCTCAGAAGTTTCTCTTTAAGAAGTAACTGTTATGGGGAAAGGGAACTAGCAATTAATGTAGATGCCATTGTCTCAGGACACATAGTGAGCTTGGCTGCAAGAAGGGCTTGTTTCTGAAAACACGTTGAGGAGCCCTGTTAGTTTGAAATCACAGTTTTTGCAGGATTTCTTCAATGCACATGCTATCCTGAAGTTGAACAAAGGAGACATTCTTTGAGTACCTGTTCAATACTGTAGTCTATGCTCTATGTAAATAAATTTCATATTTACACATGAGCTGGGATCAGTAATTTGACCATGATATAGCAATGGATTATACTGCCATGGAATTCAAAAGCAAACAGTTTGGTCATGAGTTGGCTCCATTGCAAGCCCTAAATTAAATTAGATTAGATTAGGAATGATTGCTTTTCCCTGGCCAGGATTAAATTATTAGCTGCTTTGGAGAACAGGAAAATATTTGCAAGACAAAATCCCAAGAAACTGAAGGAGGCCTGTGATTTAGTTATACATCTTGTGATATTTAGTGTGTTCTCCACTGCTCGGTCATGGGAGTCATGAGATTCTGAGAAGCTGAGTTTTTATTATCAGTCCCTAAAATTGCTGAGTTAAAAAATAAAATTAAGATCCTCAGTGTTAACAAAATCAGAGATAAGAAAGTTGAAGAATTTTGGAAGAATTGGTGTGTGCCTGTGCAGGTTTTGAAAAGCTGTGTTTGATAATATGAGCTGTTTCTTCTTTAAGAGCAGTAATCAACTAATACTGGCAAGAGACTGTATGGTTCATGGGGATCATTTTTAAACCATTCTGTACTGCTTGGTCCTTAGAGGAAAGTCCCAAACAAATCAAGATCAGGCAGAAGAGCTCCAGCCTCTGCTGGAACAGAGTCCTGAGCCATCTCCATCCCAGCTGCAGCAGACGGCAAGTGGCACATGTGCCAGGTGGGAGTGGTGCTTCCACAGCTGGCACTGATGCTTCCTGGCAGTGACTGATATCTACAGCACTAACAACTCAATGGCCTCTACCCTCAATCAACAAGCAGTATTCCTGTTTTCCTACAGATTTCACAGCCATGCTTATATGCTGGGACCAGATATTTACACCAGGCTGCTCTGAAGGCAACAGGAAAAAGGGGAAGGGAGGCACCAGGGCTGACACAAGTACACACTGCCCCCATGAGCACAAGGTGGCACTAGGTGAAAACTAGGGCAATGTCTAAGACATTTAAGATCAATACCTCTCCAACCATGTCCAAGAGGAAAAGTGGAAGGAGAAGGGGACAGAGCCAGTAGGCTTGCCCTTTGTGTAACCCCTCAGCACTTTGAAATCTCTGAGTTACTGGTGGTCTCGGGTTTGGCTTGTTGAACAGACTAAGAGATTTCTCTTACAGGAATTTTTCTAAACTCCTCATGAGCTCACTTGCCATGTGGAATTGAATTCCACACTTCAGTTGGGCATTGTGTGAAAAAGAGTAATACTCTGTAATATCATTTGCATTAAATATCTGGTAATTTCACCACATGATCCTCACAGTGTGCAAACAGTGACTAACATTTCCTCATTTATCATCCTCATACCAGTCACTGATTTAAATATCCCTGTCTCAGTGCTTCTCAGCTGATGAGCTCTTTTCTATTTAATTTGGTTTATATCTGGAAGCTATTTTCAAAAAGTTCGAAAAAAAAAAAAAAAAACCCCAAAAAAACCCAGTCCAAACCACAACTTGCAAAATATCCATTTTTTCCAGTACCTGCCTTTAGCACAGTTTTCCATTGCCCTTGGTAATTAATTTGCCAATACTACACGCTGCATTTCTAACAAACTCCTGTTCACACAAATCCGAAATGCAATAACAAGGAGCTGACCATCTTTCACCTGTGGCTTAATAAAAGCATTGGAAAATAGCCAAAATTGGAACAACAAGGTTAATGTTTTGTAAAGGAAAAAATGTTATATGCGATTGTATCTTTTACCAGCAGTAGGGAAAAAAAAAAAAGAAATAACATTTCAAGGTTTTGAAGAAGAGTCTAATTTGAAGGAACTATTTATAGGTGCCGCATATTATATTCATTTGGCTTCTACTGACATATAACGGCTTCCTTTGAGATCTTTTATAGTAAAAGAAGGAAGAAAACAAGGGACTCTCGTAAATAGAGTTATGATAAAAGCTGCTGTCATTATAATAGATCATAAGAAAGAGAGAAGGAAGTGGTGAGACACCATTCATCACTTTGAGAAATGCTCACAAACAGCTCCTGGTTAGGCAGGACTAGCTGCAATATTTATGAAGAGGGATGTGTTATCAGAAGAATGCAATTTTTCTTCTTTGCAAACTGCTTACAAACTCATCCGATTTCTGCCAGTGTATTTGTCATTTGCAAGAATTTATTCAAATACGTCGTCTAGAACAGCGAGAAAGAATTCATTTCTATTTGAGAATAGACTTCATTTCCATGAAACATTGCTGGAGTTTTTGTTGTTTTCATATAAATGGGACGTAAGTTTTCAACTTCTAGACTGTATGCAAACAGGTCATTGTAAGTGGGCTGTTTTCACTATATTGAGGTCATTGATCACACTGTTTTGCATACTGCATAGCTGTATGCATGAAAAACAAGCTTTTTGATGTGAGAAAATAGAGCAGAACTGACGAACTATTGACAATGAATATAAGTACTAGCTAGCAAACAGAAATGATCTGTGCCTCATGGAATTTCAGGTTATGTTTTATTTTTGATGGTTTAAAAGTAATAGTGGCACCCTGGCCACCTTCATTGATTGATTTACTCATAAAAATGCAATTTTTTCAGGAAAGGAAAAGAAAATCTTTACAAACGAATGTCTGCAAGCAGAAAACACAATATGGAGAGAGAATAAATGTCATGTCAGAAATTAAGTGTTCATGGACGCTGCTTTGTGGCAAAGTTCTTTTCACTGCCACTGCAGACGACCATCAGAGTTAACCTTTTGCATGGTGAAACAGTCCCCTCACCATGTAGAGATCCTCTAGAAATGTGGTGTTGGAGTAACTTTTTTAAAAAACATTAACACTATAATAATAAGTGTATAAATAGAAATAGAAATATTATAGTTATAAATATATAATAATAAATAAATAACGCACTTGAAGCTTATTTTGACTTCTTTTTTTTTGCAAGGTATTTTCCCATTAGCCTGTTATCAACGTTAACCATATATTCAAAATTCCAGTCCTCCAAGAGCAGCTCTCATCTCAGACATATGGCACAGCAGCATTAGCCACTGTACAGCTGCTTTGGCTGGTGTTTGCAGGGAAGGGGAGGGAGGTAGGAGGTGGCAGGCTAGCTTTTTGCCCGCACATGAAGTCCGTCCACCAGCTTCTGGGGGTGGCCTGGGAGGACCACAGGGGGTTTCTGTGGCATGAGCAGGCATGCAGCACTGCCCCAGGGGGTGCACCAACCACAGGGGGTTTGAGAAGGTTTTAAAGAGTAATTACCCGCGCTCCAAAATCATCAGGCACATACTGCCCATGTAACATGGACATGTAAGTTAAGAGCTGAGGCTCAGAAGAGCTGATGCCTGTGCAGGTGCTGCTGGCTGCAGTGGCTCTGCCACCTTGCACAGGGATTTTGCTGCTGTTTGGACTGCCTGGTGTTGATTTAACATCATCCCAGATGTTAGTTAAATGAACACATCTTGAGCCAGGGAGTCTGCATTTAGACCAGATATAAGGATGTGTGTAAAGCATTCTTACCATCCCTTTTAATTCTTTCCCCTAGCACTAGTCTGCAGACAGGCTGGAGACACATAAAATCAGGAGTCTTGTAATTTTTCAGATCAGTGACAAAGTAATCAGTAGCTGCCAATCAATTTTATGCCTTGAAACATCACCATCACACTAATCTTTGAGCTGGCAGCTGATACCAAGACTGTAGAGTCAAAATGAATCCTTCTGGACATATGGTTAAGTCACCATGATTTGTTATCTCACTACCCCATTCCTCAAGGGTAGAGGCAGAGAGCATCCTGATCTCCTGCATCTGGTTATTTCCATAACTCCCAAGGACAGAAATACTCTTCTACTTCATAAGTCATGAATAGGGTGTCTAACCAATGTCACCTGTAGTTGGACGGGACGGGACAGCAGAAGAGCCCTGGCTTCTGTAAGGAAACATCCTTCCATACACAGACACACTGCTCCTTAGCTTTGCCCCATGCATTCAGGTTCTTAAGTAACTCTGCCAGATTCTTTCTACAACAGTCTCTCCCTCCTACACTAGCATCAGACGATAGACGGATTTTCTGTTTCATGACATTTAGGAGAGTTTCCACCCATCAATCTCTTGCCTTGGAAGCAGTCTCTTTACGCTTAATAAAACATTTCTGTGCCTAGGTATGATTGCAGCTTTTGTGTTGTACACAAATTTTCCTCATTAATACTTTAACTGACATTACAGATTTGGTTTATCTACTTCATAATAGAATATGATCTACAGAATATCTCAGTATAATTTGAAATTAATATAAAAATGCTGCAGGCTTTAATCCTGAGAGCCCACTGAGGTGGCTCAGATACCTACTTCAATAAGCACTTTTGAAATGGGGATAATGAGTCTTAATACATCCCCTCCCATTAAAACAACTTCTTAAGGTTTAAGAAGTTACCCAAGCCTGGATTACTTGCTGGAAAATAATCCAGAGTTAAAAAGGGACACTTTCTTCCTGCTAAAGCACCTGCCTTTAGTTTTTATTCTAGCATTTTTCAGGGTGGGGTCAGAGCTATTTAAACAAGCTTAATTCTACAAGGGTATTGAATTCACTGATATTCTGCTGTAAACTATCTTTACCAATCTTTATCACTGAGACACTCTGAATCTTCAGTTGATGCAGCCAGATAGAATTGAATTGGAAAAAGCTGACATTTCCAAATGTGTCCAAGTAGGAAATGATTCAGTGGTTCCAAGGAGCAGAGCCAACTGTGAAAGACCATTTGCAATGTGATACATGTGGAACCCTAAGCCACCCTTTTGTTTTATGAGCTTCTAATCCTTCTATTTTGGTGTGTGGTGGTTTCCTTTTCCATAGGAAGACTTTGATCACATTCTGGTTTCTTTTGCATCTGCTGGGAAGAATTTGCATGGTATCTTTCTAGGGAACTCATCACAAGGGCAGGAGCTGGTCCCTGCCCTCTGCACATCTCGCTGGATCCGAGACAGCCCAGGACCAGCTAGCAATGTATGGTAAGGCGTACATCTAAAAAAGCTAGTTAGTGACTAAGCCATTGTCATTTCAGTGGTTAGGCTTAAGCCCTGGATTCTACATACTGATTTGCATTTGTCACAGAAATGGTCATTGAGGTATGCAAGTTGTGCAGGTTCATTTTATAATAGCCTATTTTGCAGCATATTGAGGTACTCTATGCCTTGGGAGAAGAATCAAAAGCTTGTTTTACCTAATAAGGAATCCGCTGAGGCACATGAATAACTGCACTGTTTTCCAATACATTTCACAGCAATTAGTTTTCCAGTTTTATGAAACAGGCTGTGGTTATCTTTGAGTCAGGTTCAGTGGACCAGTGCTTCACTTTAAATAGAAAACTACTGATGTCGCTGGGCAGATGTGCTCAGGCACTCAAAAGACCAGGGTTCCCATCAACACTGAATGACACTATTCTCTTCAGTAGCCCTCTTGTTCCCCTTGCTTGCATTTGGCTACAGAAATACTGTCTTCTCTAGTAACAAAATGATATTTTCATGTCATACTTATGACATTTTCATTTAAGAACTTAGGTGTCTGCTCTGCAGAAGTTCAAGTTTCATGAAAGAAAAAAGTTTAATTTTACTTTTCTAATTCCTTTTCTATACAGTTTATAGGTTTTTCTGAAAAAGAAACTTTGTGGTCTAGAAGCTGAAGATGCGTTTGGCTGGCGGCTGGCTGAAGGAACAGCTGAGCTGTCTGCTCCTCCGGTGGTTTTGAAGAGTGTTCCATAAACTACTTATATTAATATTAACTACTTAGACTTCTCTCTGACATCTGCACGTCACTTTTGGCTTCCCTATTAGCATTAAATAATCCCAGTCTTCAGTCTGTCATCTAAAAATTGCTAGCAGCTTTTTCTTCTTTAAATTGCTGTTGAACTGCCAAAAAGAATATATCATTCTCCTTTTGCAGCATGCTGGTAATTTAGAGTGGCACTGGGATATTAATTAATGGCCTGTGACTGAGGTACAGAGCTCAGGCCTTTTATTTCAATTGTGTATAAGCATTTCTGCTTTCAAACTGTATTTTACACTTGAATATTCAAGTCTCCCCCACTTCGACTCAGAGCTTTCCTTGCCAGCAGCCATGGCATCAGTCCTGCCTGTTTGCACAGAGAGGTAGGAAGAGTGACATTTACACTTACTAAGAATCATGTTTCTCTTTGACATAATGGAGCAATCTCTAGGCTCTTGTAGAGCCTGTTCTTTTGCCTCCTGAACTCCCTTTTTGTAATTACAGCATGATGGACACTCAATCAGTACATGATCAGACTGGCAAATTCAGGAAGGACATTCACACTCACATTCTACCTTATTTCTGGTTTTATCAAAAATGCCATCTTTATATTTCAGGAACTTATTAGCAGTGCTACAGTAACAATTTCTCTAACATCATCGTATCACATCTGGCTGAGCTGGGACTAGTTACTAGCTGTCTAAGAAGAATCCCAAATAAATTCAGCAATGGCTGTAGAAGGTGATTCTGAAAACTGAGAGGGAAATACTTTTCCACCCAGCTCCTGCATACAGTTAGGATATACATTAGTGAGGAATGTAAATAAGAAATAAAGCAAAGTTCCTCTTGGTCAACACAGATAAGTAAGTATCCCAAAGGTGTTACTAGAAAATAATGGAGACTGTAATATAAAGAACAGACTTGATGTCATCATTGGCTACCATCAAGCAACATCTCATTCCTTTGATTATTTCTACTGTTTCTGTGCTTGGTTAGATGCATGTTAGATATATGTGGTGTTAGGCGTGCTTCCAGGCACGTACGGTCAAGTCTTGCTTATGTTAGCTCAGTAGGAACAGTAAAAACATAAAGCGCATGTCACTTAACTTACCTTTCCATACTCTATTGCTTGGATCTCCACGGTACCTGAGGGCATGCTGGTGCACTGGAGGATGGAGCTGTTGGCACATTGCTATTAGGAGGGATGAGGAGAGGTGCCTGTGACTTGCTGCAGGACGTGAACCAAAGGGCTTGCACAGTCCCTTCTACTGCTGTTCCCTGTGGCATGGCATTTGAGCACCATAACTCTCTACCTAATACTTAGGCATGCCAGCCAGGTCAGACAGCCCTACACAGAGATCCTTTTCAAAGCAGTAGCAAAGGGCATTGAACCCTCACACTGAGACCCCCCGGGTAGAAAAGCTCCGGCATCATATTGACAGCACAGCCAGAAACCAGGACAGGATTCCACACATAGATTTCAACATTCTTAGCGGGAAAGATGCCATGTGTCAGTCATCGTGTTCGCTGTTGGCAGAGGGTTAGGTGACTCATTTTGTCACCAAGACTATTCCTAGAAAATATAAGTGCCTTAGAAAGGGAGAAGGGCTCTAAGTATAAGAAATCTTATAGTCTTTATAAGGGTGCCTTACGTATCTGAAGTAAGTACGGATGAAATCCTGAATGATTAATTATCTGAGGAAATAGCAACAGGTTTGTCTTACCAGTTGAGCAGTGTCACACCCGGACCCAGTAGGGGGATCAGAGACCTGTGGTGCCAGAGACTAGAGACACGGACACAGGTGAGCAATGTTTCCCAGAGTTGTTGGGCTGTACCATTGTACCATTTGTTGAAGGCTGCACGAGGAGGTCTTCCACACCCTAAACAAAGAACTCTACAACAAATACCGCTTTGTTTCCCATGAGTTCCAGCTCACTTATCGCCAAACTTCTGCCCACAGGAGTGATTTCCACTCAGCTGTATTGTTACACAGTTTAAAGAAATGGGGAGAGTGTGCATCTGCGCTAGCATTTTTCACTCAGAGAACATGTTTTTAAAGTCAGTCACTGTACCAACCCTATTTTTGTTTGCTTTGTGGAGTGCTTTCAGGATGCACAAGCTGGATTGCTTTCATCTTAATTTAAACCAGAAGACATGCTTTTGGACTGTACCTAATGTGCTCCAATCACTAATGGCAGTAGTAACCTCCTCCATCCCCCTGCCTTGAATAGTGTGGACATTGGATCCTCAGTGCAAACTGTTTCCCTCCACAGACCTACTCCTGTTGCAGGGCACTACTTGGTGGTGTGGGTATCCATTCAGACACTCCAGCCAGACTCGTGCTGATTTATGTCTCTACTGATTTGGGCAGCAATAGGGGTCTCTGCTGTTTCCGATTCAGTTGGAGCATGTCAGCTGACACGCCTTCAGCTTTGCAGGCTGTAAACTTCAAAATCTCTGGGCTAAACTCACTCACAGATTGTATGTCAGCGTGTCCATACATTCTCCTCATGTACCCTCCCACAATCTCCAGCTCCTTCCTTCCCGATTCCACATAACCCTTCCTTATTCCTTCTTTACACTGATGGATGCACTCAGCCCTATCCTTCTCAAGACAGAACTTGATATCATGCGAAATAGCAAAGCATAGAGAAGTTGAAGTCCACTCAGTTAGCAGAATTGAGAGAGGGAATTCTTATGCCAGAAGGCATTCTGCATATTGCTTAACAATTATTTTATCTACTTCAATTATTCTGTGTACTGCAGATGTGTTTCTGTCTTCTCCTCTGCCTTTTAGTTTTCCCCAGAATGAACAGATTCAGTAGATGGCTTCCAGAAATCTGAGGACTGGCCAAAAGCCCATATTCACAAATTGCTCTATTTCAGACAGTAAGAAAGCCATGAAGGTAATATATGGACTTGAGAACTCAGCTATAAGCACCTGTTCTTCTCTTCATAGATGAAGTTCAGTTGAGTACATCTCGCTTCTAAAATTGTCCTGACACCACTGGGAATCTTGGCTCAGAGTAAAGGAAATGAGCAAATGCAGCAGCTCTGCCAGACTCAGTGCTACAAACGCAGAACGTATACGGAGCAGAGAGAAGACTTACTATTTACTTCATGGTCACTGGCATATTTGATTGTCATATCTCATTTTCCATGATATTATATTCCGACAGAGGACGGATGTATCAGAAAGAGTATTCATGTCTTGATCTGGGTCTGCCCAGAGAGCAGCTATCAGTGATAGGAGGTCATAATTAAGGGGGTTATATTTTTTTGTGAATGAGGACAAGGTTTTTAGATGTGAGCAACCTGCAGTCACTGCAGTGAGAAGGGAGTTTTGCTGTCAGGTCAGATCTCCACACTGCTGCCAGTTTCTTTAATGCTGCTGCTATTGTGCCTCAAATTAGTCTTCAGTTAAGGAGACAATGATATGAAGACAAAAAATAAGTAATTTGCTAAACAGAAAAGATTTTAGAAGTACACTCATTGAGTCAGAACAAAAATCCCTGACCCACAGACCCAAGATGCTTCTGAGATCGCCAGTGGCAGGAAACAAGGCAAGAAGCCATCCTTGACTAAGCAAGCTGTTTGTTACATGCTTTAAAAGGCACTTAACATATTCTTATTTCCTTTCACAGAACCCAGTTTAAAAAAGCAGCCAACTAAACAAGTAGAACAATGCAGCTGTGAAGTCGTTTATCCAAGGGCAGGGAGGGATATTTACCTGAAGCCTTTGATCCAAATGTTTGCAAAGTCTGTGAATTCAGACATCACCAAAAGTTGTTGCCAGCTTCAGGGAATTGTGGTGGTTTCCACTGAGCTCTGGCTTGATGAAAAATATTTTTCTTCCTCCTACTCAAAAACTAAACATTTTTTTCCATGACAAATATCACTTCTGAAGTCAGCTGCTGACAACCCTCCAACGGAAAGTGGTGCAGCTTTGTCTGCCTCAAGGGAAAATCTAACCCTCTGCTTCAGTCGGCTGGAGAATGGGGCATGAGAAGACTCCTGACTGAAAAATGTGGCTTCACTGGAGGGCTGATAAACAACCTGTTTGCTCAGGCTTATTACAGAAGAGCACAGCCACCTGAAAGATGAAACACATCTTTGCTTTATGCATTGATCTATCAGTTGAGAAAGCGTTCAGATGCAGCCAGGAGGAAGAGCACATTTGTGTTTTCTTCTAAAGTGCACTCTTACTTTTGTTGTCCCTATTCACTGTTCTTAGAGCCACTCAGGCCTAGGACCTTTTCAAGTCCTTTTTCTTATTTACTGCCATTTGCTGATCATCCTGGCTTCCTCACTCATTCACTCTAGGGTACCTCCTGCTGCTGCTGCTATTGTTGTCAGCTATTGAAAGAGATTAAAAAAAGCAAAATACCCCACCTCCCAGACAGGTTTTCATCTGTATTTCACCTATAGAGTCTGCCTTTCACATCATTCAATTGTTTCATCTCCTGCTGTCAGTTATCCCCAAAGAGCTTTCCATAGGTCTCTCTTGCTCAAAGTGGTACACCTGTCAAAATAGCTGTGATTCTTAACTGGGACAATACCTGTTCATCTCTTTCATCTCTATTGTCTCAAAGCTTTCAATAACGACCTGTCCAATAGATATTTATTGCTGCTAATAACACATAAGTCACTCTGTGGGTTCATCCTGCAAATGCAGAAGAGCACAATTTGGGAGCAGCTATTAAGACAGCTATGCAATTTTCTTGAGTTAATGTGAGTCGCAGGGCTTACCTCTGTTTTGCATATACATGTCCACCTGCCACCAGAATGGAGAAGAAGCATCAATCTCTAGAAGCACAGACCCTCTTCTTGATCACTTTACAGCTCAATTTTGATGATTCCCCCCCCCCGTATTTTTACAAACAACTGAATATCTCCATCGGAGAAAGGTTTCTTATTTAACAACTATCATATTACTCCTTTGGTCAATAGCCAAAATAATTGTCTACACCTTTCCTAGTGCAGAGGGCTATATTACTGTTCTTCAGTGTCCAGAATATTTATGCAATATGTTTCTGACTTACCAGATTGAGTATTTTCTCTAGAGTGCAGGTGATTATAGACTGTGCCACGCACACGAGGACAAAGGGCCATGACAGCGACTGAAACATGCCAGCTTGGAGCAATCCTGTCTGAATCGGCTGTCTTCAGGCAGGCTGAGAGTGGGCTACATGGATTTCTCTCCCTCCCCCATGTACTATTTCTTCACATTGTCTTTATTTTTACCTTTTGTTATAATAGTGACTCACTGTGCTTAAAAGCTGTAACTGTGAATTCTTCAGAAGCCCCCAAATCAAAGAATGCTTCTTGATGCAAGGAGTGAGAGAATAAACAAAAGTAGATTCAAAACCAGAAGTTTTTAGAAAAGAAAGAAGCAGTGAATAAAGTGTTTTGCGGGGAGACAGTTAAAACTGCAAGAAAGGTGGCATTTTCCAGAAATGTGTCAGACAAGGGGAAAAAGCTCAAGTGACCACAAAGTTTGCTGGGAAGGCAACCGGAAAGACGGCCCTAAGGTGGGTATTTTCTAAATATTGCTAGGAGACCAGCACTAGATTTTCATCTATTCGTGTTTGCACAGGCAAGTATTGAAGTCTGAGCCAGTGATAAGGAAGCACGAAAGGTACTGATGGGGTATATCACATCCAGGAGAAAGAAACCACTCTTCAAAGGTATCAGCTTTAAAGGAGAAACCAATCAGAGGGGAAAAACTGAGTCATGTATGGCAGAGCTGCAACTTAACTCAAAATACATCATGTACTGTTATTATAATCACTGTGTCAGAACAAATTGTAAGAGGGATCAGATATCAAAATCAAGGGGGGGGGGGAATCTAATCAACAGTCCTCATTTAACCTGTGAAAAGGCAGAGATTATTTTGCATTAGGAAAACAGAGCCTAGTCTGATTGCGAGAGTTAAAAGGAAGAACAGTATTACAGTACAGAGGGTAACCAAACCTTAAGACACTGAAAGCTAGAGGAAAATTCCAGGATTTCTACAGGCAAGAGACTCAAAATCATAGTAAGAATCACTGTGCACCTGCAGCAGTCTGAAAGATCATGCTAGATGTCTGTGTATTAAGTATTTAGACTTTGGCCAGAACTGTTAATGTTTGTAGGGAAAAACATTCTGTAAAAGCCTGCAGAGCAGAATTTAAGGTACCTATAAGGAAGTGAGTCATTCACAGTCCATCCAGTGGAAAAGAATCTTTTAAAAGGGAATGATGTGAGCAGAACATCAGCCTGGATACCGGAACCCCTGTTAAGTAAACGTTTGTATCAGCTTGATACTGGCTTTTGAGCTAATCTGAGATCTCAAAGAGAAAACCTTGTACTGCTGAGCACAGACAGAATGGCTGCCATGGGGGATGTTCAAGAGCTCCCTGCAAAAGGGCAGGAATGTCTTGAAAATTCATTTTTATGGAATAGACTGCTGCACCTCTTCTGAGGTGGAAACAGGTCAAACAACCAAGCTCATTAAAAAGTAAAAGAAAAGAGGCCATGGAGATAGAAAGCAAACGCACAGATAAAAGAATGATGGACACAACAAAGGTCTAGAAATGGCAAACAGAAAGTTTAATTCTGAGCAAGCAGAAAAAGGACAGAAATAAAATAACAAGAAATACTGTTACCATTAAAAATATAGAGAAAAGAGTCTAGTGTTTTATGCAGAGTGCTCAAAATAGCATGAAATGAATTTATTTATGCTAACTATATATCACATCTGGATTATTATTCCCACTACAGAAATGGCACTGTGACAATGCAAGACACATAATCTCATGCTTATCTGTTGGATTCCACACACCAGCTATGCTAGTGACAAATAATGCATTACCACATGATTATGGTAATTTCAGATGCTTTTCAAAATAGTGCAAGCCACAGTCTGAAACCTTCCTGAACCAGTACTGAAATTGCCAGACTCATGGGTAAAGCCATACCAGATTGCAGAGCAGTGGGACTGGGACTGTGGCTTCAGCTTCGTGTTTAACAGACAGGCACAACCTCCTTATTTAACAACTGGTCTTAAAACCAGGGCACTAAAAATCATTACAATACAATGAGAAAAGAGATCAATCTGAAAATGTACATCACAAAAGCCTTTGTAGCCATGGAAGATGAATTTGTATACAGGTATAACAGAGAGTAACTGCATTGTGAAGCTGTTTCTCATCCCAGCATAGTGATTTGAAAGCAGGGAAAGGATCAAACCTGGTTCACTAGAAAAAAGACCAAAGGCAGCATGACAGTGTGCTAGCAAGGTCCTTAGTCTTATGTCTAAGAGGATGCAGGGGATAGAGATCGATCTGGCAGCAAAGACACAAGGGTTATTGATATGTTAGAAACAATGGAAGTGCCTGAGAATGGTCACATAGGAATTAGGGTTTCTCCCCTCAAAAACGCAGTGAGATCAGTAGCCCAGCTAAAGTGCATCTACACCAATACTCACAGCTTGGGCAACAAACAGGTGGATCTGGAAGCCATTGTGCAGCAGGAGAACTATTGGCATGGTTGCCATCATGGAAACATGGTGGGATGACTCACACAGCTGGCATGCTGCAATGGATGGCTACAAATGCTTCAGAAGGGCTGGGTAAGGGAGGAGAGGCAGTGGCACAGCCCTGTGTGCTAGGGAGTGCTTTCATTGTCTAGAACTTAGTGATAGTGATTATGGGTTTGAATGTTTATGGGTAAGAATCTGAGGGAAGGCCAAGAAGGCAGATATCATGGTGGGAGTCTGTTACAGACCACTCAGGATGAAGAGGCAGACTGAAGACTGGCCTGGCTAAACAGAGAGCTTTAGCTGGAACTCAGGTTAAAAAGGAGAGTTCACAGCCTTTGGAAGAAGGGACAGCCAACTCAGGAGGATCACAACGATGTTGTGAGGTTTTGCAGGGAAAGAATTAGAAGGGCAAAAGCCCAACTAGAACTTAATCGGGCTACTGCTGTAATAGCCAATAACAAATGTTTCTATAAATATATTAGCAACAAAAGGAGGGCTAAGGAGAATCACCTCCTTTATTGGATGAGGAAACAGATACATAGTGAGAAAGAATGACTAAAAGGCTGAGGTACTTAATGTCTTGTCTGTCTCTAACAGTAAGACTGGTTGTTTTCTGGCTACTGAGCCCTCTGAGTTGGAAGATAAGGACAGGAAGCAAAATAAACCACCAAAATCCAAGGGGAAATGGTCAGCACCTGCTACCACTCAGACACACATCAATGGGGTTGGATGGGATCCACCCAAGGATATTGAGGGAGCTGGTGTTAAGTGCTTACTGAGCCACTTTCCATCATTCATCAGCAGTCACCATCCCTGGAGGTATTTAAAAGACATGTAGATGTGGCACTTGGGGACATCATTTAGTGGACATGGCAACCTTAGGTTTACAGTTAGACTTCATCTTCAAGGTCTTTTCTAACCTAACCAATTCTGTGATTTCTGAATAACAAACGGCACCCAGCTAGAAAAGGGAACCAGATTAGCTCCTTTCAGATACAAAGAAGGAAAAAGTGGTAAATCCAAGTCATGGAGACTCAAGCAGAAGGGATGAGAAGTTGGTTGATAAGACAGGCCAGAGAGTAGGACTGAGCAGGGCAACGCAGGGAATGAAGGGATCATACCAGGGACTAATGCCTAGGAGATGCTCTGAATACTCACTCAAGACTAACTCAAAGACTGGGGAGGTTTAACTTACTAGCCGCAATACTGACAAGCACATGCTGATTTTAAGCAGTTATTCAGGTTCTTTATAAGCATCCTGACAAATGGGGGGAACACCATTCTTTTCCTACGGACATTTCAGCCTCACATTTCCTCACTGAATTTGTT
Organism: Psilopsiagon aymara; assembly: GCA_024733675.1. Classification (NCBI taxonomy): domain Eukaryota; kingdom Metazoa; phylum Chordata; class Aves; order Psittaciformes; family Psittacidae; genus Psilopsiagon; species Psilopsiagon aymara. The sequence continues at coordinate 18,720 of JANRGW010048610.1, forward strand.
TTACACATTTTGCAGAATTTCTACTGTTGACCTTTCCATAGTTCCTGTGATAAATTGCTGGAGGGAACAGCCTTTATATACCTTTTTCTCTCATCTAAATGTTGGAGCAGACTCATTAAATGTAGCATTTGGACAATACCCAGGCAGCAGAGATGACCTCTTTTCTGTTAGCTCAACAGAAGTGCAGACAGAGTACAATTTTATTTTGACTTGTGTTTCAGGGATATACTAAGAGGATTTTACAGTAGGAAATTGGGCATTGCAGAAAAGGATGCTTCAGATGAAGACAAGCAACTGTTTGCTCTAATTTCTTAAGAGTGTGTCCATTGTATTCACTCGAATTGTCCTGGTCCTTCTTCCACTTACAAAAGTTAAGGGTATTATGCAATAACAACATTATGCACGATTAGGAACGACATGCACAGAACATTCAGTCTTAGCCTGGATTCCCATGGATTTTTATCCACCCAGTATTTCACAAGACCCAGCTATTCCCTGTTGCCTTTATGCCTCAGCAGCCCCAGTTTCTGCCCTTACCTTCCTGAAATCATTGTGCTCTTTCTCATCCCCAAAGTACCAGGTAGAGGGAGGCAACAGAGTGCAGTGGCTTGTCCAGAGCTTGCTGGTCGGGCAGCCAGTGTGTGCACCCCAGTTCATTCATTTTGCTCTTTCTTTCTCTATTCAAGCCCCAATTTTCTAAAAGTCTTTTAGGAATACAATGTCCTAGAGACATTCCCACCTCTTTCTAATGTGGCTGAAATTCACAACTGGGTTGAAAACCCATATGTAGACAAAATCTTCAAAAATATGGGATGGATTTCCCCCTTTAGAGATCACCTGCAATGTTTTCCAGTCTTCTTCTGACGAGGAAGCCTATGAAGAGTGTGGATTCAGGAGGCATTTACCAGTGTACTTGTAGGAACACTGTTTGCAGAACCAGGTAGAGCATGCTATCTTTGCATAAAAAGAGGCTAGATTGGGACTCAACTCAAAGGAGATGTCTACAAAAGGTTAAATAAACTGAGCCCTCCAAGTGCCCATTTCTCTTTCCTGACTCTGAAGAGAAACATGGATATCTGTCCTGGCTACAAACACCTGCAGCACAAAATTCTAAAGCTAGGTAAGAGGAATCTTACTGTCCAGCCAGTAACTTCCCTTTTGTTTTACTTCCAAGCAGCAATATTCTCAAACAGAAAAATACAGGTAAATATAAACCAACAGAGCAAGGTATTTTTTAAAGCTCAGTCATAAAATGCATTGATGCCAAATAAATCTGTCCTCTTGGTGACAAAGTTGTCAGCATTATCTTGACAGGATGCTATCATTCAGCTTGTGTATGGGGAAGTTCCAGTAGAATAAGAGAACTGCACTTCATTAAAATCCATTTCTCAGGGCAACCGCTGTCTCTGCAATTAAGAATATGTAAAGTGATCCCCTGCAGAGAAGAGTACAGTAGCAATGGAGGGAACAGAGACAAGTCCAAGCCTAAGCCAGCAAATCATTTTCTTTTCACAGCTTCCCAGAAAGGATTTGGCAGGAGACATGGGCAGAAAATGGAGCACAGTAAACCGGTGAAGACTTTATCATGAACCTACTTCTCTGTCATGCTGGAACTGCCATTTCACTGAACTGTACTCCACAAAACCAGATTTCTTATTTATACATTAAGGTATGTGCATATATATGATTATATATGAATGCATGTATTTCTTTTGAGAATGAGTACTTGGTAACTAGCTCAAAGCTTGCAACAGTCACTGCTCTCAAGAGTGACCACTTCTGCCTCTTTGCCTTATTGAAGGAGCATTACCAGTTAGTTACTGACACTGCTTACTCTGGCAAACTCTAAAGTTCAGTTCCACGATGTGTTTTGCTGCTAGATGCTCATTATCACACACTCCGATCTGCCTCAGGCAGCTATTAAAACCCTTGTCAAGTCACAGCTTACATCTCAACCGTGAATCACATCTTCTTTTAGCCCAAATTACCTCTGCATTTCAATATTCTGAAATAGATATTGTGCAATTGAAGCATTTTAAAAGCATTAATTGCTACTTCCAGCAATAACTCATTTTGTTGTTTTGTTTCAGAAAAGCTATTTGTCTGCAGATACTGTATTATTATCATTGGTTTTAGTGCCCCCTTTAGTTTTATGTCCAATAAACAGCATCAATCCTTTGTGAAGACAATAGAATGCTCTCAGTGTCAGAAGGGACTCACACATATTGGAGAGGAAAAATTGCCTTTGCCATAGCCTTAAACCAAGTAAGGCCTGCTACAATGAAATGAGAATGGCTGGATTTATTTCAGCTTTCCACAGAAAGATACAGAGAGATGTGGTTTAGAAAACTTAAATCAATACAGACAAGAGAAATACACGTGATGTGTTTTATAAAAGGCCACATACAGGCTGGTGTAAACTGCCAGCTTAACTTTCAGGGCACCACACTAATTCCCATAAAATGACCATCTGGTCCACTTTGAGTGTCAGGAAAACCTCTGAAAAGTAGCAACCTTCTCAGTTTACCTCAGATATGGAAGATCAGCATTTATCCTATGGAATTAGCTTGTTTTCACTGTGTACCATTGTTAAATCCCACTTTCATATTCTCTAAACAGTTATTGCTTTCACTTCATCCTTCGTTTTCCCAGCCAAATTTTTGTCTGTCACAACATTAAGCCTCTTTCTACACTTTTGAGCACAAGATACAGTTCTTTCAGACAGTCACACTTCCCAGAGGGCATAGCAGTAAAAAAGTGAGATGAGTGAACTGTTAGAAGAGGGGTTGTTTTAACTCCATCTACACTCCCAGACTGAGAGCAAGGAAACACTGCAATAGTACAGATTCACAGCAGTGACCAGGTTTCCTTTGCAGATCTGTCCGCCTGTATCAGCAGGGACAGGAGGCTGCTCAGGACTGAAACCAAATCCTCAGCAGAGACAGATCTCAAATTGCTGGCTTGCTAGCAAAGCTCTGACTATTCCAGGGATTTCCACAGGCTGTGTAGGCATTTCAGACAGACCCTAAAGGATTTTCTCACCACAGAGCCAAGGTGAACCAGGGTTTACCTCCTGATGCACAGAACAGCCAAAGATTCTTTTGGAAGGGTGCAGTACAAAGGCAGGCACAGCTGCCTTTATTAGGAGGAGGAGTTAGCTGGTTCCTGGTTCAAGTTCCTGCCACTGGTTTCCAAATTCCAACTCAGAGGCACCAGAAAAGAAAACATGTCATGATGTATCAGAAGATGTTTCCATGTCACTGCTTATATTGGAAAGAAACAGTCTGAGTCCAGATAAAAGCTTACACAATGTGACAAAGTGGGGTAAAATTACTAGTGGAATCTCACTGAAGGAGACTGTATTTTTCTCAAATCTGAGATTCATGAATCCTTTCGCCTTTCTCCTCTAGGAACATTACCTCCTTTTTCTGCACGGCAGAAGACTTAAGAAGTCCCTCTCTATTTAACAACCGTGCAACTGAGGACTGTTCCTTTCAGTGCCTTGCTTCCTATGGCCACTCTGCTCCCCCGGCTTGGCAAGCTCCGCTCTGTATTGCTCCTTCCACAGCTTCTTTCGCTGGTATCTCTAAAGCCTGCCCCTGGCAGCTGCCTCTCCACCTACTGACCTCATTCTGCAGGGCTGCAGCCCCATACAGCCACCGCCCGGTGTCAAAGCCTCTGCCAGCCCCTCACAGCTGGGGGAGGCAATATGGCTCTCCATTCACCTTCTTACCCCTTGCTCCCTAGATCCGCATCTTCACTCTCAGGACTTGGCAACTGAGCTAGGCAGGGATTTCCTAGGAAAATAACGTGGCTTTGAGAATTTCACAGTATCAAAACACTCAGAACAGGTTTAATCTAGAACACGTTCAGAACAAAAATCCCTCCTGTTTCCAGCTCTGGTTTTCTGCAGTTCTTGTTCTGAAAGGAATGCTGATATTTCTAGTGTTTGTCCAAATTAAAATAGAAAAATACCATAATTTCTCAGGGACAACATTTTCAAATTTGTAACTATTTTTCTTAGAAAAGCTTTTTTAAGAGTCAGGCCTTTAGATTTGTATAAACCAGCATATTGCCATTGAGGCACAGCAGCAGAGCATCTGGACCCACGATCCCTATCATCCAAACCTACTGTGAACTGCAAACCTACCCAGCTGTGACATTTTAAAACTTGATCTCTTAAAAGACTCTTCTGAATTATCACATCCTTCCCATGTACCATCTCAAGAGGTATTATTTGCAGATGAAACCTCTTGGTAAAAAGTATACCTAAACAATAACAGCTTAGTGTACTTACACAATAACTATTTCTCAGTTTCCCATGGAAGAAGAGTCACAATGGGAAACAACGCTGGTTAGCCTGAGTGGTACTCTAAGGCATTTGCTATCACCATGAGACCGGTAATCCTCTGCCTCGGGTTTCTCAGAGAGAAATACTGAAATAACAGCTTCTCTGCAGCTGACTTTAAAGCATGCCTAATTATCTCATTCAGTAGGCACCTGTTACAAGTCTTGTTTTTTTCTAGTCAATAATGAAGCAATTTAACCCCTTCCCCCAACTTAAGGTTTCCAGGTTTCACTGTAGATCTCAGAGCTCTGAAACTAAGCATTCCTTGATCAAAACCCCTCCATGCTCACTATCACCAAAACAGGAATAATAGCCTTTTTCAACCAGAAGAAATAGTAATTAATATTACTTAGGCTCTGAACATGTTTAAGTATGACAGTCACAGCCTCTCAGGGAAATATGAAATACATGCTGAAGAAAGATGATCACTGGAGGGATGCTATAGGCCTGTAATGAGAGTATAACTGAACAACAGAAATGTAAAAGGCCCCTGACATAAATCTTAGGACCAGCACAAGGTGAAGGTATAAGCATCACCTCTAAAGTACATGCAATCATTTTAAAGCAACAGCACCACTCCAATATACACTGGGAAAAAGAATGTATGCATGACTGGCTTCCCAGCAAGCACTGACAAAATGTCATCCCTGAGCAGATTTCCCTCAAACTGGCTCACAGTCAGGAAACTTTAAAACCACTGTTAGCAAACAACAGCTTTGCTTCTCCCTCTCATGATTCTCACCAAAACAAAACCAGTAAGGAAGGATAGGTCCCATATTTTAAGTATGCTGGCTCACATGCATACGTCATATTTCTTTTTCATACATGTTCTATTTTGTGTAATGAGATTTCATAGTGCAGAATGAATTAGAAGATACGATCTATGCTGAAAAAGATGACATCAGAAAGATGGGAGGCAGGACTAAATTAGCTGCCAGAACTATTTACGGAGGGCACCCAAAACCCTGAATAGATTTACTTCTACTGCTTGAAACATTCATGCTCTCAAGATGGAATCAGATCAGTCTACGGCACTATTTTTTCCAAGAAGTGCTTGGCATCTCAGAATTGAACTACATTAAAACACTGGGCGAAGGCGTTAATTCTTCTAACATGTAGAAAGCAGCACCTGCAAACCGTGCAATTGCAGGCACATAGCGTGCCCAGAGATGAAAAACAAGAGCAGATATATAAATGGTACCACTCACCAGTGAAGCACGTCTCATGTGTCTTCTCAATACCAAGGGCTAAATAGCAAGCTTGTTCCAGTCAGAAGCACATCCAGGAGTGACTGACTCAGAAATACAGTCTCCTTTTCAGTTCTCTGAACATATACCCTGCATACTACCCTCAGCACATGGCTAAAGCCACCCACTCCTCATCTAACATAAAATGTTAGCTCTGTTGTTCTCTGCCAGCTTTCCGTCTTCTTCATACTCTGACCTCTGATACTTTACAGACCACAGGAAGGTGACTGAGTTATCTCCAACTGCGTGCTGTTTAACTGAGCTCAAGGATTGCAGCAAGTGTTCAAAGGAGTTGGGGGAGCAAAACGAGAACTAACAAGAACCTGGTGTTATTTACAAGAGATCTTGTGATTGTTCCCTCTCTGGCTCTAGCCTACACAGATCAGAAGGAAAACAGACAAAAAGGGAATCATGCTTAAATATTGAATGTATTATGAAAGATAACCTGAAGAATAACACTCACTTCAGACAGGAGGTGAAACCACTGTATCTTTTACACAAAAATTTGCAGCCAAGAGTTGAAGCTAATGATCAAGGAAATAGATTACAAATTTGCCATAAACTCAAGGAACTCTCATATATGCCAAAAAATTCCCACTGGCTTCATATTGAGTAGGCAATGATGTAAGTAGTTTGTAAGTAATGATACAGGTACAACAAACAAACGAACACCTAATAACTGTTCATGCATAACAGACATTATTCAGGAGGCAATCAATCACACCATAAAAAATAATAGTCTTGAGTATTTAATCTTCATCCTGCAATCAATGAGAGAATGAAGTTATTTCTAAGGAATATAGCCATTCCACCAACTTAGGAATATCACGATGCAGTGTTCCTCCAGCTGTGGGCTACTGCTAACATGTAAAATAGCAAGGCTCTGAAGTAACTGAGAAATTATCTAGAACCTGGCACAGCCACTTACGGGCAGGCAAAGTGCCATTTTATGACAGTGGTATGAGCACAGACTGCCAAGAGACTACATATGAAAATCAAAGTTACTCAGTGACAGCAGCATTCCAAGCCAGGAATGTCAAAGCAGCTGTGAGGGCTGATCTAACCCTGCCTATTTTTAATGGGATGTGTCATTTGGCCTAGGTTAATTTCAGAAATAAAAGATACTTCTGCAGATGTATCAAGAGAGTTTCGGTGACTCTGCTGAATTCAGATTAGTGTAATGCAATATTAGTGTAATGATGGAGATTTCCTAGACTTTTGGCATGTTCCACAGGGAGCCCTGTTGGGTGCTGTCACACTGCAAAGTTGGGAGGCAGGCGAGTTCCCATGCAGCAGCTAATGCACAACAAGCATGTGCTGTCTCCCACAATGCTAGAGTTTACTTTTCCTGGTAAATCCAGATTTGCATAGAACAGAGTATGTGAATGTCTATGTCCCATCATACTCCTGCTGAGATCAGTGGATATTCTTCCACCATCTTCTGTAGAAACCTGACTGGCGTGAAGCTGGCAAGGACCGAGACAGGTAAATCCTGTCCTGTAAATTTAGATCAGAAGACCACTTCTGTGATGTTCAGATTAGGAGATCTACAACTGACTCCGTTATAATGCATCTGACTAACAGGATTTAGCCTTTGTAGGCAGCTAAGCTCCTTGGGGTTACAACCACTTGATTCCTAATTCAAAAGAAGTAGGTGTGAGTGTTCACATATTCCTTTATCACACTGTCATGGCAACAAAATCCTCATCGCTGCAATGTCATTGTTAGTCTTGTAGTCATGTAGCAAAGGATAGCCAGAGGATGTTTAATGCCGCCACCCCTCCTCAAAAGGTTAATACCAAAAAGAGTCCTGTTCCAAAACACAGAAATATCCACTACTGCAATACCTATTTCAGGACCACTGTAATGCAACTGTCTTCATACATGCTGACAGATGTTACACATTCTCTTTAATGCCCTGTATTTTTCCCTCTTGTTTGTTAAACCAGTATTAATACACAAACCTACCACTTCTTAATGGAATATATTTAAAGAAATATAAAATGGAAGACTGGCTAATAGTAAATACGCTACCGGGGACCTCAAGACTAATATTTGAAATAATTCTAGATTAAAAAGTATAGTATTTGTAAAACCAGTTTGGTATAAAATGGTGAACATTTGTATGTACTGATGTCTAAATGCTACAAAAAAATCAAAATCAAAAAGAACATAGTTTAGAATGTATCTTTTAATTGATGAATTTCTACAGTGCCACATTATTAACAATCTCTAAAACAATTATCTCAATCTGTAACTCAACAAATCTTACAATATTTGCAAATAAATAAGTTATTAAAATTATCATACTGTGTTGCTTTCCTGTCTGTGTAAGCTGCTAACGATAACGCACGTCAGAAAAAATGACAACAATGAGCAGTGGCAGTGGCTGCGCATTTACATTATTAAGAATCTTTAAGTACAATTCTATACATGATATGCTTAGATAAATATTTCTGTACTTACACTTTTACAAAGCCATCAACTTAAAGGACATAAGATACATTCAAGACTGAACAAAGAAGCAAGAGAGCTGTGAATAAAAAGACGACATGTTTCAGTTCATACAACATGGCACAGGAAGTATTATCCATTTCAGAACACAAAAGCCACTACCAGTTGCAGGCCTGAACTTGACAGCTAGCTCCTACGAGAGGGCTAGAGTGACCCAACTCTAGCCAGTTTTTCCACAGTTTATCTTGCTACAGCCTTAAGTCCACTTGTCAGACTTACTCACTTCTGTGGGCTAAGAGTTCACAAGACAGGTCTTCCAACCCTGGTAAACCCTAAGGATGAATCACTTACTGACCTCTGTAAAGCCTTCAGTCTTACTGAAAGCACTCCAGAGCCCTGGAACGGCATCAGGGACACGTGGTACCAGATAGAGAATCAAGAGAACCACTCGCTATTTAGGTGCGCCACTGTGAAAGCAAGTTTAAGGAGCTATCCTTGGCAAATAAAAATCTGCACAGACTTGCAGAGCTCCATAGGCACCAGCAGTACTCCAACTCACTTGAGTAAGAGAACAGAGAGCTCTGCAGAAACATGAGGTGTTTGTTTCTTAAACAGTCATTGTAACAAGCACAGAATGAAACATTTTAATGGGCTACAGTTAATCATCGATAAATAGTGTATGTTCAGCATGAATTCAAATTGTAAACTGGTAATAAATAATACAGTATCTCTGAGCACACTGTAAAATACACGTAATGAAATGAAATTTAATTTTCAGAAAAGCTTTCAACCTTTTTGTTCAAAACCACATTTGACCAATCCTTTATAAACAACTGCAGCCAGTCTGCCTGCCTGAAAATTCTGATTTATGAAGCCCTTCTGCCTAGTTGCAGAACACTCATTTGTATTAACTTCCTTTTTTTTTCTATTCCTTTAAGGCAGATTAAGTAAGAGCTGAATTCACAAAAACTGTTAGTGTAGCAACTACCTTAAATTATAACTTACTGCAATGGCTGTAATTTGTTTTCATTCGAGTTTATATAGTAATAATATAAATATGCAAATATACACTAAAGTAAGTTGCTGTGAAGACTGCAACCACAGTCAGAGCAGTAGCTAGACCGAGACTTGAAATGCACCTATTTCTTTCTGTATTGGAAAAGGTAGATTCCCTCTGGTCACAGAAAAGGTCTCTGTGGACCTCCTTGTAAATAGTCATTGCAACCTGTCCATTAACATGAACTTAGCTAAATGTTATGTTCAATAGGAATCAGAAGCAGCACACCACACCATTTCTCCAAGGCTGCTAATCTTGAACTGTACTATCGGGAGCAGTGCGGCACAGCTATCTTGGCATACCAGTATTTCAAGAAATACAGGCATATAGATAGATAGCAATAAGATAGCTGGGAGAGCAGAAAAGACTTTTCTGTAACGCACACTTTGTGCACAGAGATTCTCCCAGCTGATCTCATGAGCTCCCTAGGCAGAAGGTATGAGAGCCCACTGAGCTTCCTCCCTTCTCACATCCCGCGTAGTGAGAGGTGAGAGTAATGATGCCTATCAGCTACTGTTCACAATGGCCTCGGTGTTCCTCTTGGCAGCTGATGTGGAAGATACAATTTCTCAGCATCATATTCCTCTGCACTGTCCACGCTGGGAGACCACGTGGCCTCTAGACATCCTGGGCAGAGCTGTGAAACAAGTTGATTCACCCAATCTGTCCCGGGACAGCCTTTCACAGTGGGAAGACTATGTGAGTGTTGGGGGGAACCTCAAGAAATCCAGCTGCTTTCAGCTGGGCTTTATAAAAAGGACGGCGTGTATATGTTATTACCAATAGTGGGAACTGTTACCTGGTGAATAGGAATCTCCTTCCAAAAGCCTATTCCTATGTACTGTTATTAAAAAAGCTTCTGTGTTAATCCATTCCAGAAGGCACATATAGCACAACTAAGAAAACACCTTTATACAACTATGTTAAAGACTACTTCAAAAAATTAAAGATGCTGATACCTGAATACATTCCTAATCTTTCATAAGTAGGAGGATTTTAACGCTTTAGAAAACTAGGAATATTGCAGAGAGGAAGACTAGAAAAGACAGGTGTCAAAAAAAGAAATTGGAAAGAGAGCACCATATGAAAATCATACTTTTTATGTCCATTTAACAAGCTGATTAAACATTTCATGATGTTATATTGAAGTTTATTTAAGCTACCTAGCATAGAACCCTGGCCCATCTGAAGTCAATAGTAAAAGGATTTTACCTGCAATTCTGACTATATATGAGAAGATATTAAAAGAAAAGGTACACACTGAGGCTTCAAAAGCCTTTAATCAAAAAAAAGAAGAGGAAGAAAAGAATGTGTTGGTTTGCTTTGTTTTTTAAATACATGCCATGTAAGCTAATCTACATGGCGACCTCTGTGGTCTATGAAATGCTGAATGCAATCCTGTAAGTAATTTTTAGCTTTATTTTTATTCATTTATCATTTAGCAAGATTTTTCTGATGCTGTAAATCAGTTTCAAAATTGCATCACTACCTTTCACACTGCTGCTTTATGAAAGTGCAAATCCAAGATTTTAGCAAACAGTGCTGTGGTTTTTTTCATGTCATGAGTGCAAAAGGGTATAAAAATAGCTTCTTGATTGATAAATGATAATATCCTTAGGCCACAATGGAAAAAAACCCCACCATACTACAGTATTATAGCACAGGTATTCCTTTTGTTACAGGAATAGTATCTGTGGGATATGCTCATTCAGTCAAGGATTTCAAAATCACATCCTTAGAGTATCCAAAGCATTTTCAATGAATTGATAGCTATGGTCTTCAGTGAGCTGCCCTGACAGTTAGAAAAGAGACACAGAACTTAATCTAGTATTAGTTATTCATAATTCATCACGCTATTCTGCTTGCTGAGAAATATTTCTAAAACCTGCCATGACGCTCCTCATGGAAGAAAAAGCAAGTGAAGCTTATACAACAGTACACAAAGAACTTTGGACAAATACACTGCTAGCATGAACACGTGTAACAACTATTTTGTGATTCAGCATTGCCGTTTATACTTCAGATTCTTAATCATTTTAGCTGCATATAAAACAGAATAAGTTAAATGATAGCACCTTGCGTGAAATTTAATCTTAAAGATACAAAGATTACACCTTTCAAAATTGTAAGAAATACAACTATTCGATCTCAAGTCCAGTACGTGCCTGTCATTTAAAAGAAAACTAATTTACACGTAGTGAAGACACGCATAAATACCAGAAATTTAAGGCACAAAATGGAATTTGAAAGTTAGGGATGTAGGAAATCCTTGCTTTTTCATTAAGTTACCTCATACACCATGAAAAGTTGTATCTACAATTTTCAAAAAAGGAGTATTATCATAGAATCATTGAAGCTAAAAATGGAAACTGCCTATTCAAGTATGTAGTTCAAACTCTTGCCAAAGGAGGATTATGTTCCACTATTGCATCACATCTAACTTAAAACCTTCCAAGAAACTGTATGCATTGATAAGCACTACCGTGTCATTCCATAACCCAGCTCACTGCTGTCTGGCAGGATCTCTCTCCAGTTATTCCCTGGCTATTTACCTTGTTTCAAATTTATATAACCAGTCCTAGTTACACCTTCACACTTAGAAAGCCTCTTCTTTTACATATATTTGTCATATAAAAAAAATTATACATTCTCAAGATTCAATCTTTCTGACTTCTTTCTTACTTCAACTAATTTTGTTACTGTTCGCTGACTTTGCAGAAGACTGATTCAATTCCTCATCCTTGACATACCCAAATGTAATATCATGCTCCAGATATGACCTTGGCAATCACAAGGAGTGTTCTGATTAACAGATGCCTGATGCACCTCTTCTGCATATATACTCCTCTTTTGAAATTAGTGATGCCAGAAGCAACTTTGTTGCCTACATTATCAAGGCTTCTTATTACATGATTACATTTAAATCTTCTCACTCTGTCATTAAGTACCCAAGTTTCCGCAAATGCATTACATTTTCTCTGAATCTCTCAGGCTGAGTCTAGTTTGTCGAACCTCTCCCACTCAGGTGTCATATAGTGTAATATCATCTGCAACTTTTATTAACATGCTGTAGATCCCTCTTGCAGATTATTGAAGGCATTAAATAGAATTAGGTCAACACAATATAAACAATTAATGGGGAGGGAGCAATTAAGATGCTATTTCAAATATATTTTATCCCACTTAGCCATTTACAAGAACTTAAATATCACACTATAGTTATAGTTTCTAAATTCAGGATTATAATTCTTCTGCATACATAATTAAATGTAGAACAGAAAACATACTGACAATCAGTCTTCCTCTGCAGATATGCCCCATTCCAGCCACTGATCAGAGAAAGGAAGGCATATCAAATCTGCTCCTCAGCACAAACTTTTAACCAGTTAATGTATCTGTTATCCTACATATCTTTAGTATTACAAGTGAAAATACAGACAGATTTGCACTGACAATCAAGAATTCATCACCTTTGAAAAATCATTCTGGAGTTCTATAGTGTGATCCTGTAATCCAAAGAATGTTGAACAACATGCTAACAGTACTTATAATTGGAAAGGTATTTAATATAAAGCTTAAATAACATTTAAGCCACTCAGTCTGTGAAAAAACATCATTACCTAATTGATATTCTCTTTTCCAGAAGACTGACTTTCAGTACAACTTATCAACTCTCCTTCTGTTTTTGATGATGACTACAGGTCGTAACAGAACTTTCAGAACAAAAACCACAGCAGCCCACCATTCCAATTCTTAAAGCTATTTGTCAACCTATTGAAAATAAGAAAATAATAATTTGTCTGAAGAAATGAACAATTAAAAATCAAAGTGAAACCAAGGATGAAAATGTAAGTCTGACGATGTATTAATTGTAAAAATAATACAGTCCATGTTATTTGATGCATAGTTGTTTATTCTTGCTCCATGTTTTAAAACTTGGACTCAGAAAAATCACAGGAAGTTTTGGTTTTTTACCCTCTTTTTTTTTTTTTCCATTAAAAGCACCATAGTTACACGGCTTGATTCAATCGTCCTTTTCCACAATCACTTCTCCATGAAGCACCCTTCTTCTTTGCCGCAGCATATGGAAGTAGAGTTGTGGAAATACTTGTTCAAAGCATAAAAGAAAAAAAAAATTAGATTACAAAAATCACAGATCAAATAACATCAAAATAAAATTTTGCGTAATGATGAACTGGGGAGAAATTATGGCACACTGCAGAGTATATACCCCATGTTCAAGGAACTTCCCTCCAACATTTTCTTTGCATAAACAGGACTTAACCACTTTCTGGCAGTGCCTGAAGTCTTCAAATCTGCACTAAGACAGACTGAGAAGGGTACAGATTTAACCTATTTGTGAAGTCTGAGGTGAGGAGTTCCCTCTCTCCAGGCCCTCTGTAATCTATTACATTACTGTCCTGCTGATAGATTCGATTCTTATATTTAATGAATGGAAAATTGGATTTATTCCTGAAGCATTAAGTTATATACACAATTGTAAAACCACAAGTTACGATAGCTTAGGACATCTTTTACTCATATAAATCTCTCATTGGCCTTCATGATTTTTTGTGACGAAAAGAATCAGTGTGTGTGCATACTGTGAAAGTCTACATTCAAGGTCAACTTCTTAAATGAAGACCTCTTATGGATGCAGATCACACACCCCTGAAACTTCAATCTTTCTGCTTCTTAATGCCTCTCCCTAATCTCTCATCTTCTTTCTAGCTTCACTGTCCAGATTACCTGAAATATTCTATTTTCCTAGTTTGGTCTAGCCCTGTTCATGGCGCTATATTTGAATCAGGTTGCTTTCTCCTTGTCAATACTGCTTAGGTACCAGTGGAAATAACACTGGAAGTGAAAGACATAGTCCCTCTAATTTTAGCTCTGGTTATAGCCAGTGGATCAGTGACTTCTGGTATGCAGAAGTACAAGGACAATCTGACTAAAACAGGGACTGAAATATGTTCAAAGAGGTTTGGGGGGTGCATTTCTGTGTAAATGAAATCTTGGAGAATATTGCTTCAGGTTTTTCCCAAGCATTTCCAAATGGTGATTTTCAGAGGTGACACATAAATGGATATTAATAGCAATAAAATCAAGACAAATCTCTGGCACAACTTGCACAATAATTTTTAAGCCATTGTCTCAAAGAGTCAGATGCACTAGAAATTCTCAGCAACACAGCTATGGGCATTTCCGTGTATAAGCAAACAGGTTTTTTACTTTGTCCAAGTCTTAGGAATGTTTTTCAGTAGTTTCACTGAAATTTTTAAGACAGTTTATGTTCTGAGGAAGACAACAGGACAGAAAATCTTAGTCTACCCAATTAAAGCACAGCAAAGCTTAGAACAACAGAAAGCAGTCTTTCATAGTAGACAGCATTCAGCAACTTTAACTACAGGAACTGTTTCCAGCATTGATGGTAATTGATTATTATGTTGTTAGCTTTACTATAGTTGAGTAATACTTACATGGCACATAGGAGAACATGACAACAATAAGGAAGTAATAGTAGTCAAAAGAGACATTGTATTTGTTGGGAAGCCTCAGTGAAAACATTCCTGTTTTCTTCACATAGGGTAAAGCAGCATATATGGTTAGCAGTTCACCCACAACTCCAGCAGGATACAAAACAATAAAAAAGTTGTATCTGCATTAAAAACAAACGAAAAAAAACAAAAAACAACTTGTGAGAAACACCCCATGAATTTAAAATTTCCTCTAGCTATTATTAGTGGCACAGCAATGTACTACAGTATCTCCTGCACCAAAATCAAGGTGCACATCCTGACTTGGCACAGAATACCAGTTTCAGTTTCTCTGGATAGCACCACTTAGGTTTACAGAGAATGCATTCCTCAGTCTTTTTATTTAAAAACAGTGAAGTATCAGAATGTCTCTATGTCTAATACTGAGAAGTAAAAATGTCCACAAATGTGTAGTCTGCAATAATGCCTTCTTAAAAAAATTTTCTGGTCTTCCTCTTGTTGTCACTGACAGGATTCTGACCAGGATCAGACTCCAAATTCAGATGATACTATATATTTTTGTCACAGTACACACACACTGGGTCTATGTATTGTTATCTCTTTGAAGATAATGAAACCACTGCCACATGGGAAATCAAATAATACTATATTTATCACTAATGGAAAAAAAAAACCCAACCAAAAAACAAAAGAAAATAAGAGTGCCAGAAACTTATCAGATCTATTTTAAAACGGGAAAAAGATATTAAAATGAAAGTTGAAGGCTTCCAGTATAAAGAAAATGTGGTTTGAATGCCATAGGCCACATAGATGGTGATAAAATGAAAAACATAACCAATAGGGTTTATGATGTCCTTAGGCACACTGTACCATGGAGATGCAGTTTCTCGTAAGGAACACCTCTCAAATGCATGCAGGGAACAGCAATGAGAGCTGTCACACAGAAAGAAAGGTACAGTGTGTATTCGATCCAAACAGCAGCAATCAGACATGAAACCCTCCTAGAAGCAAATGGGCTTAGAGGACTCACAGGTCAGAGAACAGATAGGGGAGGTATAAAAAAGAACTGGTGGCATGACCTACACACAGTTTGTCTTTATGCAGTGAAAAAAACCCAACAAACAACCCCAAAGTGAAAATTCCAAACAAAAATTTAAAGCATACTCATTCCATTAACAACAGATATCTTTCACAGTTATAAGCTAAAGATCAGAAATGTCCAGCTCCCTTGGAGTACTGAATTTATGCCCAGCTGTATTGTTTGATTATCTGCAAATCTTGATGGGATATTTTGGACTCTATGAAAAGATAATACACTTTCAAATGTTTTGTAGTATATTTCACCTCATTCTCTGCTGGGAGAACGTCAGTTTTCCCTATTGTCCATTATAAGGAAGCAAAAAATCTGTCACTCAAAGACACATTGACTTGATGGCAAACAGTGTATCTGTCAATGTAGTGCCTTCTGAATGCATTTCTCCTTCTGAAGCCTACATAAAAAATACTAATGAAACCAGACCTGATCATTTTTAAGTTTACCATTTAGTGCTTAAGCATAACCAAGCCTATTAGCAAAAAGACAATGTATTATAGGAATGGACATAAATATCAGACATATCAAAGAAGTGCATTAGAAGGATCAGAACCACATTATCTAGAAAATAAAAATAAAGGAAAATAAACAAACATTCTTTTAAATAAGAACCAATTGTGCTGAATTTAGGTTAGAGATTTTCCTTGTAACAGCACAAGTCTTTCTGTCTTACATATATTATTCAAGTAAGAACTACACATAATACTACTCTTCCAGTTAAGTCTCCTGATAAACATGCAGTCTCTGTAATACGTGTGATCTAGTGACCAGCCATAAGTATGCTTCAACATCAAACAGTTTTGATATGGAACACACTTTCTATGTGGGCTGAACTAAATCAGTATTTAGCTTCACTACATGGATACAAGAAAAAAGCTCTGATAAAGCAGAACTTCTCATACAGAATAATATGCACAGATATTGAGTGACAACAACTCCCACATTTTCAAAGATCTGAAATTCACAAAGACTAGCACAGGTATTTAATTTGGGTTATTGTATTCAAAAGCATCTTAAGGAGTCATAATGCAAGTTAAAAGATGGCTCCAAAGATAGAAGAAGAAAAAAAGTAAATGAAAACAGAGTTCAAACCATGAGACACAGAAAGCAAAGAACAAATTACACCCCGAAATTTCAGCTAAAATATTTTTAACATTGTAAACCAAGTAACAATGATCCCAAGTACAGAAAGCAACCAACATCACTCTGCTGACACGTAACCAAAGCTCAAACATCTGCTCTGCTGTGTATTAGCTCAGCATGCGTGAAACTAACATGCACAGAACCATGAGAAACTGAAGTGCAAGACGTCTCCACCTGGCCCATTTAATGAAGTATGGCAAATGGTTGAGCAGGTTGAATGTGTAGAAGGAATATCGAGTAATCTCTGTCACAGTCCATACGACCAGAAAAAGAATAACGCTCTCCTCATTCTGGATCTGCAGAAGTATAAAGAACCAACACTTTCTTCATCCTTAAGCTTCTTTTCTGTGCAAACTGTAACAGACTTCTGTTTGAGATACATGGAACAGAACTAACATCTTGTAAAGAAAGAATATTTTGGCATATAGTGATATGCTGAAAGCACTATCATGTACCATTCTTTATCATATGTATTTACAAATACACAAGCATTTTGCGTACTGCACAATCTTTATGCATTATGCAAATATCAAAATACAAACTTCTTTAATTAAGCATACTCCTCCTCTTTATTTTCTACCTCCATTTTCACTATCCTATCTGTCTCTCTCTTCTCATTTGTGGTTGATTTATTTGATTATTTTTGTACTCCCCAAAACTGCAAAAAGAAAACAATGCTACAGAAGAGATGCTCCTTTCACAGCCAGTTTTTACCCATTCTGACTTTTGCTACTCTTTCTCCTGGACTTTCTCTTACTTTTTATCTTTCTTCTTCTTTACCAGATAATGCATGTCTCCAGGAAAATTTAGACAAAAGGAACTGCTTAGTATACTCTACTAACTGTAACTTGGCCACAGGAGATGGAATTTGGCAGACTTCCAGAGAGCTGTAATATAGTTAAGGAGATGGAACATGGATCACTAAATGAAGATTAGTTGGTACATCAGGAGCTTTGGGTAAACTCACTCAACAATTCCATTTAAGATTATGTTCTGAGTCATTAAACTGCCTCATCAGTAGATAGCACATCTCTCTGCTGTTTCAAAACATTGGTTCTTTTTCACTCTAAGGGAACAAATAAACAGAAATCCCCAAATATGAAGAAGGCACATGGGGATCTATTACAAACACTACCTTCTGAGAAGAAGAATTACACGCAAGTAATTTTCTTTTCTTTAAAAGGGGAGGAATTTTGTAATACACTTCCATGCCTGAAGGCTGAAAAGCTCCAGGGATGTCTGTGAAATAAAATAAAGTAACAAAAGTTTTGTTAAGATTTCAAAAAAGGGAAATTATTTTTTTTAAATAAAATGCAACACGGTGACAAAGATGCATAAAATACATCTCAAAAATACTGAAAATCCACAACTCTGTCAGAAGTCAAGAACTGTAAGTGCTCATCAGCTCATAAAATCGCACCCTCAATGTGTCAGTCAAAGCAGATACGCTTTTAGTGAAAGGATCTTGCCAACATCACAAAAGAGAAGGTGGTATAAAAATACCACCAAACTCTCAAATAGCAACACTGAAGTGCAAAGATGTCCAAACAAAAAAGCAAAGGTAAAGACAGAATTAGGTTGTTCTTAATGTCATGCAATTAGAGACAAACATTGATAACCCAAACTTGGATTCATGTCACAGTGCTAAATCCAAGCAGAAGAGCTTTAAATAAGTATGCAGAGAATTCCTATCTGTTGCCTTGCAAAGCTCCAGCCAAGTAGAGAGATCTGGGTCTGGCTATTATCACTGACATGCCTCTCAGCACCTAAAGTGACCCTGAACATTCATGCCTGCTAAGCAATAACATTGTGAAATACAATCAGACATACATTCAGATGTTTTTTTTCTTGGACACGGACTGATCTACTGTACTGAAGACAGAGGAAACAAAAGAAATGACTGAATATGCTCATTAAGATTTAATCCCCTGTTGATAATAACAAAATGGCAAAATGCAGTGCTATATTTCAGCATTCATGTAACCATTTGATATAAAAAACTCGTTAATCTTTGAGACATTTTCCCTTATGAAAAAAATGAAAAAACTTAGCTTACCAAAAATAATAATTAAAAAAAAAAAAAGCCATGAAAAGCCTATTCCTTGTTAAGGAAAGCAACAGTAAAGGAAAAGATGAAGTGCAGAAAACGAGTCTTGTCTGAACTGAAACAAAGGGATTTGACAACTGAGGCAGATGCTGTAATATCCGATCAACAGAAAGGCATATGCCATCTGCTGGTGAGACAGTTTAATGGCTCAGCTTTTTAAGTTTAAAGAAATTCAGGAGCACAGACTCAAAATCCATCACTTAGTTCTTATATGCCTTTCACAAAAAGCAGATCTCAGAAACTGAACTGATGTCTTATCTACTAGCTCTAAGCAGCCTCCTTGTTTCATTCTGCTAATGAATCACTAGACTTAAAATAATCACCTACAGAGAAGCAAATAAACTATCATAATTTATTTATACAAGACCTTAAGTGTCACTGTGGCATGCTGGATAGCCTGATATATCTTTAATGAAAAAAAAATACAGTATGCATGCCATCAAATGTTAATATAACCATAACACTAAAATCCTGAGAAGGTTCCTAAAATAAATTACAAAATCACAACCATGTTTATCCAGGTAAATTTAATTTAAGGCATATTTTTATTTAGATTAATTCAGTAAGTGCTAATTAAAGTTTTTGAAAGAGAACTGGTTACAATGTAGTAAATTTTTTGGTAAATAGTCATAGTAGTCATTGATCTCACTTAGGCAGACCACAGCCAGCACAATGCTGAAGACAGTGCTGACTCACAGCTGAGACACAGACTCAGTCTCCTGGGTAGAAGCACATAAAATCCTGTAACCTCAGCTTCCAAAAAATCACACTCAAGTATGTAAGTATTCTCTGTAGGAATGTCATTAACTTTTAAATTGGCCTTTCTTATGAAATGAGAACTGTATTAATAGCTCCTTCTTAAAATCAATCAAAACATGACTTGCTCACTCACATACCTGTTTTATACTGTGTGCAATGAACCACACCATGAAGATTCTTGAACTCACTTGGACCCCAGTCACAAGCACAGACGTGCGAACTACTCCTTAAAAAGAGAAACATGTTATCTCTGCTCCAAAATTCACATTTTAAGTAGTTCCAAGAGAAACTAAACAAAGAACTCACCAACTGCACAGTGGACTACCTGTAAATAAAAATAAGTTAGAGGTTACTGATGTACAGTATGTCACTATCTATGCTGTAAACATGGTCTTTGGATGTTAATTTAAACCTAGGCTTAATTCTGAAGGATGTTTTTTTATTGTTTTCACCTAGCAATCTTAAAAAGAATTACACAACAGAGCCCTGGCAACCAGTGCTGTGATGGGCTCAGTATCTGTGTGCAAACACATACAGATTTATTTTCCTAATCAACTGCATATATTACATATTTTAATACTTACAAGGCATTTACTTTTTGAACTAGTAAGCATCCCTTTCATTATCTTATTCAAAGAATAATTTTACAGGACAGTGTGGAGGGAGTCACATAAGGGATGCTGAAAGCATAGCAATTTTTAAGTGTTCTGTATTCATTACAGATTAATAACATTATTATAATTTTGCCAATGGCAGCAATGAAGCTTCAGATTTATTGTATTTTCTGGTCAGTAAGGATTAGCAAATAGAGTGCTTTTCATTATTTTGACAGATTTGAGTAGAATTACTTGCTGTGAAAGTTTAATAGCACAAGATCCTATACAGAGCTGGCCACATGATTTTAATAGCTGCTTGAATTACTGTGCTCGAATACAGTACATGTTGTAGGCAGAATGAGGAAAAAAGAAGTTAAAATACAGACAGGCACTCTTTGTTGTGCCTGGGAAAGAACTTCAAGTGCTCAGTACACCCAAGAGTTTAATTCCACAGATGTAGCATAAAGAGCTGAGACCACTAAAACATTGTTAGCAAAAGCCATATTATTTAAAGAATACTTTGCACAACTTGCACAGACCCAGGTGGAATGGATTATATGTGATCAAGCCTGGAAACAAGCAGAAGCAGGAAAGGCACAGAAGGATAATGAGTCCAGTATAAGGAATGGAGGTAGACACGAGCTATCTACCATACCAGAAGGTTGATCTGCTGACTGGAATCCCTTCGGAGATTTTGCCTTTTGAGTTAAAGACTCTCAAATCAAAGCAGTTCCCAGGCAGTATTTGTTTTAAAGAAATACTATAATTCAATTTGAAAAAACATGCCCATTTGTTTCAAATTACCTTGCCCCCCCCTCAAACCTTCATTAAATAATAAATTTAAACAGACTCTTAAGTACTAATATAATATTTTGATATTAAATCCAGGTTAGTAATGTGTTTTGCCTATGATATGCAGTAAGGCAAACTTATGTTTAAGATTTACCTCAAGCAAAGCAAATGTCTGGAAAAATTTAAGTGTCTTTTGAACACTTCTGAATAAGCCTCTATGTGTTCCTTTCTGTATATAAAACCGCACCATGGCAATACCTAATACCAGCCACCTACAAAAGAAAGAGAATGGATACATTTCAAATTAGAAATCTAAAAATATCCATCCAGCATAAATAATTTAGTAGAATAGTTTCTTCACATAATACCTTTAGTTCTTCACTTGTCAGTATTCTTGGAAGTTCATTAAAAATATCTTTAGACATAAATGCTATATAATGTTATGTAAATATTACACTCAACTCTATAACTCGAGAAGGACAGAGAATGACTTCAGAGGATTTACTTGAAATTATGAGAACCCCCCAAAAACCATGGGTCCATCAGAGTTTTCGCTAGCAGTGACTACATATTTTTACTACTAAATCCTCATTCATCTCTACTGAAAATTACTGTTATTGGAAAACACGTGATGAACAGGGCACTGAATCCACTGTTGTGGGTCACAGGTACATATAAGGAAAGGACTGGAACCTATGAACATCATTTTTACATTTCTCATGACACTCCAAGTCACAATTGTCAGAACTACTAGTGATCCAAAAGCTTCTGTTTGTGATTGTGCAACTAAAGTTACCATTATGATTCAGTTTTCAAGAGTGTTCAGAACTCATCTTTGAAAACCAGACTCCAAATGCTGAAGGATGAGTGCTCTGTGCTCCTGGCTTCCAGAGGCAGGTAAATTTAACTGGCACATTTGATGGTGTTTGGGAATTTCTCTTTTTAATTAAACTGATCAATGACACCAACTGATAACCCTTCCATGTGAAAGAAAGAAAATAACAGTATCTTTTGCTCAATCTGGAATTTAGTAGAAAACTTACATTGAGACCTCAGAAGAAAACTGAGACCAAAAAACCAGCTTTCTAAACTGTGGTGAGTTTATCCCCGCCCACCCAGCCCAGACAG
>JANRGW010048617.1:0-37309 GCA_024733675.1 Psilopsiagon aymara
TTAGGGACTGTAGTGAGAGGACAAGGGGTAACAGGTTCAAACTTAAACAGGGGAAGTTTAGATTGGATATGAGGAAGTTATTTACTGTAAGGGTGGTGAGGCACTGGAATGGGTTGCCCAGGGAAGTTGTGAATGCTCCACCACTGGTGGTGTTCAAGGCAAGGATGGACAGACCATGGGTGACATGCTCTGGTGTGAAGTGTCCCTGCCCATGGCAGGGTTGGAACTGCATGATCTTAAGGTCCTTTCCAACCCAAACTATCCTATGATTCTGCTACTAAAGGCTGAAGCATCACGCTGATTCTCAACTGTGCTTACCTGCAGAATGGAGGAAGCCCCTCTGCAGAGGCAGCATTGTGATGGGAGACATGGTGTGCATTTGAAATGCATCCTGACCTAAGATACTCCTCACTGTCAGAAGGTTGTGGAGCCTTATTTGGTTTGAATTTTATAACATTAGACCAGCAATCAGGTTACCAGCATAAGCACATGACTTTTGCTTCACATTAATCCCACACACCACACATTGTGTAAGCATTATGTTAATGTGCTTTGAAGGCACAAGCACACGCAGAGGCAGACAGGAAAGGTCCTGTGAGGCTACCTGCAATCAGCTGGGATGCCATTTGTAACCCATGGGAACTAATAGAGCACAGCTGAGAACTGACCAGAGCTGGCAAGGAAAGAAGAAAGAATTTGCCCTGGAAAAGCCAAGAGAGCTAGGGAACCATGTTTAGCACTGGAGCTGAGCTACAGGTCCAGTTAGAGACATGTAAGAAACAAGTCCAGCTTGCTAATTTATCCTTTATAAGCATGAGATACTGGTAAGAGAAAAACCAGCTATTCTGTGACTTGGGAATTAAATTAGTAAAGTTTATGTTTCATTGGCAAGGTCTCAATCTTAAAGCAAGATCATTTTATACAATCTTTTTAGTGCATTAATTTTACTGGCACATTGAACACAAATAAGGACTTAGGTTGATCTTGGTGATTATGAGTTTGAAAAAACACCCTGCCGCTGAGAAAAGTATTTTCTCAGTGCTGATGTCTGCACACTGGACAGCACATGCAATTAGTTCTCTTTTCTTGGGTCTTAATGAATAGTTAAAAACACCTATGCTCATAAAGAGGCATCACAGCCATTTGCAGCCTTAGTTTGAACTGTATATGCCATATATAATGGCATAAGGCACTAGTTCCATACTATTATAAATGTTAATGCACAGAAAGAAAGATGAGGAAGACTGAGGCTGGGTCAATCACTGCAGAGTATGATGTTGCCAATGCACTGGAATAGCTACCTAAAAGTAAGCTCAGCTTATATCCTGCTAAAAACTTTCTTGGTATTGACAAAATTGTCTGTGGTTTGAAGTCTCTGCTGAAAGATGGGCTAAACCCAGAAGAAATAAATAGAAGTTTTTGCCTTCCAGATTTATGTTTTATTTATAAATTACATTAAACTTACAGAGTGATTGTCATGGACACCCGCGCAGGGACTGGAAAGGAACATTTGTGAGAAAAGGGTTGACAATCTCCTCAAGTTAACCCATGGGATTCTTCAGTTCTCCATCTCCTGCGTCTTTAAACTTACTTTAAGGTAAACATTTATTAGTTGTACTTTTAAAAACATTACTGCCTTGTCACTACCCTTGTTGTAGATACAGCTTTATACATTACACACCCATCTTTTCTCATAAAATTAAGTTATTCAAGTAAATGGAAGTATTTTTCAAAAAATCCATCATCAAGACTGCTTCAAAGCACACTTTCCTCCCTGATTGTTAAGACTACTTTTTAGTTCCTGCCAGTTCCAGCATTGGCATTACTGGGCACCAAGCAGTGCTGTTCAAAGCTGTCTTCCTCCATCACAGACCTTGCTAAGGGGGCTTATGCTCCTCTGAAAGCCAAATGTAACTTCCTCAGCTACATTTTCTGATGTCCTTTCACTAAAGATAAAATAAACCTTAGTAAAGGAAGGTTTTAAGCAGATCTTACTAACAGATTTGTCTGAGAGCAAAAGTAGAAAAGTAGTAGTGTCATTAACGAAAATATCAGCGTCAGGTTCAAGGTTGGAAAGTGAGACTGGTCCTGCTGCAAACACCCATAAGTATGACCCTTGATTTTGTATGTGGAAGCTGTTATGAATCCATTAGAAATGTACACAGAGATTGCAATTAACTTTGTGATCTGGATTATCTTCAGAGAGAGGCTTAAAAGCATGCTTCCTACTGAAACGACACAGGTTTACATTTCCAGATCTCTTTGCACAGGATTGCAGGCCGTCAGCCTTCATCACTATGGAGAAAAAAATGGTATTGCCACCGAGGTCACTAAAAATAGAATGGAAGAGTGCTTTTATAGGGTGACTGTTGCCACAAACCTTCTCTCAATTCCTTCCATCTGTAGGAACTGAACTGACTGTCTGGAAGGGGTCTTTAACTGATACGCAGCCACTTAAGTTTTTTGAAGCACTTATCGCCAAAGTAAACATTAATAAATGTGATTCAGTTGCTATCCTAACATTAACCTCAGCATTTCATTCTGAAACATGCAATAACACATAACTAATTATTTCATTTTCTCATAACAAATACTAAATCTCAACTAAAGTGCTCATACAACTTCTTATATTAATGTCTCAAAAAGCATGTCAAAATAAAAATACCATGTTTTGCAGGGCTTTCAAGAAGGACTTTGATATACGTATCTAGGGATTTATTAATTTCTGAGAGCTACCAATTTTATAAGGTATTTAACTGAATCAAGTCATCTGCTCCAAGGCCATAATTACCTTTGAGAGTGGAGAATGTTCACAGATCCATCAGTATTCAAGGCACGGGAGGAACAGTAAATCTTGCGGTACTGGGTATTATTTCCACTTCCACACTAGACCATACAGAGTGAATCCACATGGGAAGCACCTCTTTCAAATGAATCTTAGCCCCCTCTTAAAACACAGACAATGACGGCTGCACAATTGTGTTCTGAACAATCTGCAGACTGTTTGGGGAACCAGCATTACCTTTTTAAACACAGCAGCTAAAATATCTGTTCAGACCATTCAAGCATGACAAGCACTCTCCTGTTTTCAGTCCCCACTCCTCCAGTTATCTCTATTTATTAATTCTTCCATAGGTTATGAAAATCATAAATCATTAACCAGGAATTTTAATTTTTAATACATACTTGTAAATGGCAAGCAGTCATATTCCTTCTTATAATCAGTGAAGCACATGCTGTGCAGTGGATTATATTCTCATGCTTTTGCTAATAAAAACCTCATCTTAAATCACACCACAATATGGTCTCTTTCAGGACTCAAGGGTATTGCGATTTGTATCCTACAACCCTCATCTAATGATTGCATAATTTTTGTCCTTTCATCTTTTAGCATCTTTAAATCCTTCCCCTTTGCTAAGGCTCATTTTTAATGTATTGCATATGACAAGTCACCCAACACATGCTGAATTCTTCTACTAAAAATCAATCACTGAAAAGAGCGGGGAACAAATAAAGCATTATGGGTGCAGGCTGGGAGGCCTCTAACACAAATCTGTGGCACTCCCTGCTACTGCCCCACACCAATTCAAGGGTAGGTGAAGTGCTCGTTAATATTTCATCCTCAGATTTGAGGTGTGTTCTCTGGCTGCCCAATTTCCACCACTTAATTTTATGGCAGAAAGCAAAGCCACATTCCCACAAGCTCTTCCCCAGTCCCAGCCTGCATGTCTCTCCTCTCCATCCTATGAAAGATTTATCTTTCATTTGCCACCCACACAAGCTCGGGCAACAGTCACAAGCACAAAGTTTAGATTCAGATCGAACAGCCTCAGAGTCTGCAAATCTGGGAATGTATTTTGGCTCAGGATGATCAACGTTCAAGACCCAGATTTCTTCCTCCCTTTACAGAGGAGGAAACATGTGAGGAAGGGAGAAGCTATGTGGCTACAGTATAAAACTGATAAAGATGCATTAACTGCCAAATACTGCATCCTGCAGAAATATTCACCCGCACCATGGGGCTGATGGGCTAATGTTGTTGTACACAGATTTTGCAGCTTGGATCATAAGACAATCTTTTTTTCTCATTGGATCATAAGACAATCCTTTTTTCTCACTGGATTTTGGAATATTTTCTTTGCATTCTTTCTTAGAATTGTCAGTACTGATTAAGTGATATTGTCTTTATATGGGACAACAAGAATCACTCCGCCATCCCCCCAACCAAAGAGGAAGAAAAGCTACTTGACCTAGTTATAAATATCATACAAGACTTCCTTGTATCATGGTTAAATGATTTGTAATATGTTATATACTACATTATTATTAAGTTATCAAGTAAATATCAATAAGAAGCAAGACTCTGCACGAATACGGTAAAATTACCTTCTGAGCAATTTAGTAGCTGATATGTATTTCTTATTTCATTATTGTAATTTTTACCAAAGAAATCTTATAAACTACAAGAGATTGAGAATTCCATTAGGTGGAGAAGTAATGTCTCCTGTGTATCCTCATTGCTAGCAAAATTAGCCAGCAGATGTGATTCAGTCCCCTGCCTGCACAGTCCTCCAGCCAGCCAGCTATGTTCACCCAACTGAACTGAACTTGAAACAGCTCTTCCAGGCTGTCAAGGTAACAGCATTAGTGGCTGTGCAACTAGTTCAGTCTCCCAGACAGTGATGAGAGACACTCTGGAAGGCCCTCTAAGGTCTCCTCTTCCCACCACTCACTCCTACATTGTACACAGCCACCACCTGCTTAGAGGCTTTTGGAGAGACCACCACTGTATCTCTCTCCTTTCCCTTGTTCCCCACATCCTGTGACTTACAGAGGAGGGAAAAAGGATTTGGCAAGCCTTAACTGCATACTGAGGCTTCTTCCAAATGCTGTGGTTGATACTGTGATCGGGTGTTGGTCATGCGATTGAATGCCTTATTTTCCTTTGAGATTTGCTAGGTGAAGCATCACTTGGGACTCTCAGTGTCATGTTCCAGCAAAGAACCTGAGAGCTGTAAAGGCAGCAAAGATGTCATCTCTGCACCTCTCCACAGTAAAAAGGATGACACTGTGCTTTCCCCATGATGCCATGGACAGTAATTCCAAATAGATAATGACTTGCAAATTATACTGAAATCTTCACATTTAACTATACTGTGGTGTCTGCGTGCCTCATTCTGTTCACATCAACATGGTACCAAGAAAAGAAAGAGAAAAGGCTCAAAAGCTGGGCTTCAGGCCAGTAAACACCACTGCTGTTGAACTATATTACAGATCAAGCCACTTTAGTTGCTTATAACTTCCAGACAAACAGAGTAGGATGTTGTAATTACATTACTAACATCTCTAAAGGTTTTTCACCTAAAATGTAATTCTGTGAGAAATATTAATTCTTGAACTATTTAATGAAAAATGTTTCAAAATGATATGCATACCTTGCTCATGAGTCTGACATAACACCATGTTATCTATAGAAAAACAGCATTCTTCAATAATAATCACTGAAATCCCTTTACTATGCAAACCTTTACACCACTTTAAAAGATGCTGCGACAGAGTTTTGTTGTCACTTGAAAGTTGCTAAATGCAGGAAGAGTTAATTTTACCAAAGAAATCCAAAGTGGTGACTTCCAGAACTCCTACAGAAGGTTTTTACCCAGGCTTTGCATTATAATGAACTCTCTGTGATAACATGCAAAAAAAATCCTTTTGAAACGGCATGCAGCAAGCCAGTGGCTGTCAGAAGCTGTAACTGATAACTCACCCCTCTACTGCTGGTACCTAACAGGCAAGAAATCGGATATTTAACATAGTCAGCTCGCTTCAATATCCCCACCAGTATTTCTTTTCTCAAAATGATCTGATAACAGTGAAGACCCATAGTTTAAGCTAAGATGGGTGCTTCATCTCTCAGCAAAACCTTCTCCAGACAGACTCTCTGGAGAAGGATTTGAAGCACCAAAGCTATGAGCCTCCTCTCTCCATGGACTCTATGGAGCTTAGTTTCACTGTAATAGCCATATTGGTTGGCAATTGTCAGTCAGATCTTTCCCCTCCTCAAGAAAAACTGAAATCAGATGGATATTTCAGATTGGAAAGACAAACAGATGATCCCAACTAAGGTTAGCATTTCTTTGAAGCAGTAGAAGCATATTAGGTACTCCTAATGTCATTCTGAAGTTTGTGAAATAGGGGAGCATATCAGACTATTACACATGCATTAACACCTACACACATGTAAAAATACACCTTTAAAAGACTTCAAATGTCAACTTTTCAATAAATAAAGTATTTAGTTTAACAGGATGGAACTCACATTATGTTTTCTTTTTAAGTTTAGTCTCTGTCACAAAAATGAAGTTTCAAGCAGCTGCTTTGTCTGCCTGACACATTCCCAACCTCCTTAATATTTCTGTGTTCATCTGTTTTAAGATTCCTTTGTTGTTTGTTTTTCTTTTATAACCCAGGATGCAGTTAGTTCTCAGCTGATACTGCAACTTTCTGAGGAGACCAATCCTTCTTCATAAGTCTGGCTGAGGCCAAAAATAGCTCTGTCAGCTTCTGACAGGCTGAACTTAGCCAAGTGAAATGTTTTAACATTTTATCAACTTAATGAACAGGCTTATTTATAATGTGGACAACTTTACTGTCATTGTATGCAGACTGCTGAAGAGATTATGGAATGCATTTGTCTGGGGAATGATAAATATAGAAAGAAACGTAATTTTTGACCAAGGGGGCAGTTTTCTTATACACTGTAAACAGTTTTAATATGAAATATTTTTAGCCCATTTGAAATAAAGAAGTGGCTTAATGGTAACATTTATAACTGTGAAAATACCTGAAGGAAGGAACTTCATAATAATAAATAATCAACCTCCAAAACATTTAAATTTGCAATATGCAAAAATTACCACAAAACCCCCTCTATAACCAGTTTAAATATTACTATTAATGCAATACTGGAAATAAATATGTAGACTAAATATCTACAGGTACCTTTAGCACTTTACAGTACATGGGGGAGGGTTAAAAGTACAAAATAAAAAGTCTAACAGAAAAAAGAGTGTGGGTTAACAATTGCTTACCCTCTTTTCTGCTACCTCATCCTCTCCTGTAGACTCTTTGCCATCATGTTCATCTCTCAGGCTTGGCATATGTTTTTTGTGTGCTGGCTCTCTGTTTAAAGTTGTATATCCTACGTGTTCATAAATAGGATTTATTGTCATCTTGGCAATGTATTCAGCTGCTTTCGTTTCAATATAAAGAGTAATCAATCCATCTGTCACCAGGTCATGGATGGACTCAAAACGTTTCTCCCCAACAAAGTGCTTTCCATCGTAGTAGAGTCTGAAGTTTCTGGTTTGACTTCCAAATCTGCCTCAATGAAACGGGAAAGTTTTTTTTTTTAAAGAACAGTAAGCAGAACAAAGAAGAGCAAGCAAGCCTTTGCAAACAATAAAAAACACTTTATCACTTCAAGCTGTGACTATGCCCTGTGTCTGCTCCAGACGAGAATGAAAAACTCGACTACTACTTAGCACAGATAGGAAGGAGAGATCAACAACAACTGTGGATAGATAGCCAAAACAGTGACTGTCCCAGAAGGAGCTATTTGTTCTCTTATTTTTTTAGCCCCTCCATTATCCAATGGAAAAACTGAAAATTACTTCACACTCTTTATGGCTTTTCTTAGTACTTTACTACTGCATCGCCATAGTCAATTTGCTTAGCCTTGATATGAAAAGTTCTCATAATAGAGTCCTCTATTACAGTTGATCAATACAGAGTTTTGATGCTGTCTTGGACCTCTGCACCCCTGCTTGCTTGCAGGAAGAGGCCACTCAGGGTTCAGCTGAGCTGCAGTGCCAACAATTACACTGAAGCAGAACTGCTGCCAGAACTGGAGCAGCACAGGACAAAATGGCACAAGGGCAAGCATTCTTTATTCCTGGCCAAAGGCCAAGGACTAACTCTTCAAGCTTTGTACAAAAGTCCTTCTGTGTTATGCTTGTTAAGTCCTGAGCTTCAAGCAAATCTTTGTAACACACAGGATATATAATGTGAAAGCTATCTGACACCAACCACTCTGCAGATGGGGTGGAGTAAGATTTCAATACAAGCTCTTAGCAACCAAAAGAACACCAATTTTACCTGAATATCAGCATATTTTCAAAAAACTGTACTTTGAACGTGCAACAATTTTCTGCCTAAAAGCAATCTAAATGTGTGAAAGTACACCAGTGTTTGCACTTGGCAACAGCCAACGTGTTTCCTGAGAAGATGGGGGCAAGAAGCTGTTTTCACGGCTCACTCCAGTGTTATTCCTCGGTCAGACAGCAGCAAGTGTGGCTGCTTAGGGTACTGGCCCCCTTGGGAGGTCAGATCTCACAAATAAATATGAAAAACTAAATTTGAAATTATAGATTGCTTTCATTTTACAATCAAATGCTTCATAGGAGATGCTAAGGAGCAAAGTAAATACTGGTGCTTTTGCTGAAGTGGCTCCTTTCCAGTGGGGCCTTGCCAAACAAGGGGAATCACAATTTTAGACCTTGCCTCATGTGAAATATTGCACTCTTCTTGTAAATATGGGTAAACCCACTTGATTTGCGATGTATGTTTTTTTCTTGTATTCTGAATCAAAATGCCAAAACTTCCCATCCCGCAATCAATAATCTGACAGTGACTGTAACTTCAGGAGCTGCAATTTTTACACTGAATGTCAGGGGACTCTCAGTAATCTGTGTCTTGTTCAGTAAAAGGACATGATGGGTAGGAACTACCTAGGTATATTACTAGAAATGAAATGGTACTTCTGTGCATATTTTTATGCCACGTAAACTAAAGGTTCACTGAATCAAACTGAAAAGCAAGACATTACAACACGACATAAAGAAATACATTTTCACCAAATACGTTTTTCATCCCAAAATGTCGTTCTCAGTGGATACACGTCATTCAGAAAGTAGAAAGATAATGCCCTAAGTTACAGCAGAAGGTGTAGGAACATATTTAGGCTCATTCTCGAGAGCACTGTTCTATTCAGCCTAGTACATGGCAAACAAGCTTTGACCATGAGATGCACTCCTTGCATATCCTCTGCTGTCACAGAAGTTAACATGAGCAGAGCGCTCAGCACTTTGAAGTGCTAAAGTGATCAACCTTCACTGTCTTATGCTCAAGCCAATGGGAATGAAGCACATGGAGCACACACAAGCCCTGTGATGCTAAAATTTGCAGGAGAACCAAATAAGTTTGAAAGTGAAGAACAATGGTCCTTAAATGACAATATACAATAGAATTACTTTTATTAAGAGGTGTAGCAGGGGAACTGCTGCTTTAATCAGTAACAGATGCTCTGACAGCACTTATAGCAGTTTTAAACAAGCTGAAGGTGACTTATTGCTCTTAGCTTTCTAGAACAGAAAGTATTACACTAATCTTATCAAGAGAAGATAAGGCACAGAAAAGCTTCTCAGGGCCTATTAGTCAGTAAACATGGTGTCTTGATTTTAGTAACACCCTTCAGAGTCTAAAACAAAGCTCTGAAGAACAAGATGGCCAAAAGCAAAGAACAAGTTTTTAAAGTGCTAAATCTCTTCCCATCAGGGTCAGTAGGAGCATGGTTCCACCCAGCTATGCTTTACTGAGCATCCCCTATGCTGCACATTTGTTCAGACTGCTGTAGATAAAGCAAGTATCTGAGAGATACTGCAAGGAACAGGATTTCCAGAAGTACATAATCTTTATCCTACTGCTCCTGACCCACATTTCAGCATGAGTATCTCATAGATAATGTTCCACAGGTTTAATTCTTCAACAGTACCCCACCACCTCTCTCATAAACCTCACAGACAGACTGAAACATTCTCCCATACATATCTGGGGAACTGCACATCAATTTCTTTTGGCATTCAAAGGTTCATTCAACTTTCTTAGTTTAAACTACATATGGGAAATTTAACTATTACCAATTAAAGAAAGGTATTTAAAAAGAGAAGTTACTCTGCATCAGTGTGATAACCACTTGGAAAAGGTGCTCGTGTATCAGCTGCAAAAGGTTAACATTGAATGGGTTTACCTTTATCTGATTTCCCATTTGTTCCAAATCAAACTTTTTCCCCCTCATTCTTTTCTTACTGGATACGTTGTGGGGAATTGTATTGTTTTCCAAATAGAATCCTATTAGCAACAAGGAGGAAAAAAAAACCCACAAATCTCCAACAAACCAATGAAACATCAATCTCTTACAAAGTCTGTAGCATCTATGATGTCTCAGAATCCTGTCCTGCTTCTTTCAAACTTGTTTACATTACTTTCTGACTACACAGTGATACTATTTTGATCAAATTATAATATAAATTCAAGCACAAATGCCCAATTGCAAATGATCAATTACATTTTAACCTTCAGTCTTACTTAAAACGATAGTTTAAATTTTTCCATAAGCAAGAATATTTCCTTACGCTTACTTTCAATAACATTGCTGCAGCCTGGTTAATTATACATCACCGTGGCAACTAAGTAGAGGCAAGATTTTGTATTTCAGCTTCCTGATGGTATCTTC
Organism: Psilopsiagon aymara; assembly: GCA_024733675.1. Taxonomy (NCBI): domain Eukaryota; kingdom Metazoa; phylum Chordata; class Aves; order Psittaciformes; family Psittacidae; genus Psilopsiagon; species Psilopsiagon aymara. The sequence goes on from JANRGW010048617.1 coordinate 10,571, forward strand.
CTAAGGCAAGTGCTAATACCAGCTGTTTTTTATTTAAGAAGTAGAAAGCAGGATACAGATAATGTATGTTCCCTTTTGGTTTAAACAGGAGAACATTAGATGTTTTTCCAGGCAAAAGAAATGGACCTCTGACATGTCAAACAGTCTCATTGTGTCCACGGGGCATTTGTTTGCAAGCAGCAGGACTACAGATAAAAGACTTCTTTTATTCAAAGTTGTCTGAAAAGCAATCACTCTGTCTAGTCCCTTTGGTTGCCAGTAGGGCAGAGTGGATAACAACGTGGGAAAGCGTATTAAGTGGTAGAGCAAATGTGGCTAGTAATAAAAGACTGAGGAGTTGAATTAGGTATCATAGCATGAGAGAGACAGGCTTCAGACTCAGCCACCTCCTCTGTATGCAGCATTCACTGATGAAACAAAAGAAAGAAGTGAAGGACCAAGAGCCCATCCTTACTTGCTTACCATCTAAGATGGATTTTAAAGTCCACATACAGAATTGTGCAGTAGCTATTCACCTCTTTCACAGCATATTTTATGATGAGAAGAGTATTCAGACAAAAATGTTACTTAAAATGTGCAGCTGCAACCAGAACACAAAGTTAGCAACCTTTGGGGCTACTCATGTCCTCGTTAGTTTCAAGCAACTTCTGAAAACTCTCAACCAACCCTGAAGACCAGAGTCTTGACACTCTATACGAAGTGACAGAAACATAAGCAATCTTGCTATCAGGAATGTCTCCTAATCATGCTGTGTTCATTTTAGGAAAACCCAAGCTATTCCACAGATAGTCTTTTGGCACATTTCCTTGTCAAAGAAGCACAGGTCTTACATGCAGCCAAAACCTCTTCCACACAGTTATCCCTGTAGGTCTCCAGCTCCTGAGAGCAGCTCACTTTGGTGTTTGTTTCTTCTTGTTATTATTTAATGGCAACATTTCTTAGGATGGCCAAGGAATTATGGCTTGCCATCTTCATAGAGTACTTGGTTGACAATGATCATCATCTCCAAAATCTTAGCAGTAGTTTACAAGAATACAACATGCATAAATGAGAGCAAATGCTTTAGGGATTGAAAGTAAAGGTGCATTTTATACAAGTGGAAACAAAAAATCCTCATTTTCTGATATGCCTGGGAAAGGTGGCAGAATACAGTCACTGTTGATAGTGTTCTTCTGCCATCTGGATGGGCAGCATGGCTGGCTGGCTAACTGTTGCTTGATGAACATTGATTAGGTACAAAGTTATCCTAAAACCTGATCAGACCCATGCTCTGTCTGAATATGTGATAGTTTAATTTAGCATGGAAAAAGCGTGGCATCCTTCAGAACAGAAAACAAATCCCAGAGCTGGAACTGCTGGTTGTGTGTACCCCATACCAATGCAGACACAACCTTCCATTCACTCTCTAATGAGGCTCAAGCAAAAAAACCTCAGGGCTGGTGCTGTACCAGTAACAACAATTTCCCAGCAGTCTCTCAATTGAGACTGAAGACTGTTTACCTGCATCACTGTTCACACTTTGTTGTCCAAGAGGGAAACAATGCTCTTCAAATAGTATGCTGCAAGCAGCAGGCAGCTGCTTTTAAGGATGCTTGCAAGGATAAGAGCAATGGCACCTTCCTGTGGATTATGAGCTCCATCAGGGACAACACAAGTGAGAGATAACTGCTCTAGGCTATCAGCAGTAGGTAACAGCTGCTGAATACAATGAAGACTGAAAGTGTTATCAGACTTTGGTACCTGTGATGGTGCGTTTCACAAATAAATCTAACAAAGGAATAAATCTAACAAAATAAGACATTGTCTCAATGTCTTATTTTACTTTGAAACAGCTTTAAATAGCTGATTTTTCACCATCTCAAACTCTGAACAAATGTCAACTGATCATTAATATGCAATAAGATCACTTAACACCTAAGATCACTTTTAACATTCTTGATCAGTGATAGATCATTTGAAAAGAATGTGTTTGGTTCTGAAAAAAAGCTCTTGTACAGATGTATTACCTCTTCTTACATGCACATTACATGCAAGTAATGTGCTTGCATGCACTATTCCATTTAAACTTCATATGATTCTCTGGAATTGATTTGATGATTGAATCAGAAATAATACCAATGGTTTGGACAATGTTTTACTGCTTTTTCTACATAATGAAACCCCCATGCTTCCTAGGAAAAGACTCACTGTAGTTAGTGATTAAGACACATTTGAAGTCTATATATCCATGAGGAAAAAAGCCTGATCTTCTCTTTAAATGAAAGCAGTATTTGGAAAGCAATGACAACATGCCTGGAATAAACACCTCCTGGAAATGTTACTAACAAGAATGTTAGTAACTTTCACAGTCTCAAACTAAGCAAATAGTTACATTTCTTTACCAAAAATTTTGAAGAAATGCTCTCCAAGAGTAAATTTTGCCATGTGACTTCACGCTTCTGACAGCTTTCGTAGTACTTTAAATCAGAACTGTATTTTAATTCTTCCAAGCTATCAACCCTCACCAGTGTCTGCTCAGCAAACTTCAAAACGTGTGTGCAAATTTTACTCTGCCTATGTACAACATTTTTATTCTAGGTCATGTATGACATTGTTTTTTGTGGCAAATTTAGAAGTAGAACATCAGATTTGTAACAGAAATTCCCCTGCAATCATGAACACTATGAAGAGAACTGACATAGCATAATGCTCAAACATGCACGTTTTTTGTCTCACAGCAGCTTTTCCTACAAGGGTTTAAGTTCATAGAGACATAGAAACATAGAACAGTTTGAGTTGGAAGGGACATTTAAAGGCCATTGAGTCCAACCTGCCTGCAATGAGTAGGGACATCTTCAACTAGATCAGATTGCACAGAGCCCCATCCAAATTGACCTTGAATGTTTCCAGGATGGAGCATCTTAGCTTTTCTGGTCAACCTGTCGCAGAGCGTCACCACCCTCATTCTAAAAAATGTGTTTCTAAGTCTACCCTCTTTTTGTTCAAAAGTTACTCATGACTGTCACATTTATTTTTTGCTTCTAAAGGTTTTCTCACACCAAAAGCAACTTTCTCTTCATTTATCTTACTAAGACAATATGCATATTTTAATACAGTATGTCAAGGAAATCTGAGTGGAAGACATCAAGTGAAAACCCTAAGAAATTTTCCCCATAAAATAGTGCAAGTGCAAAAAGGGTTTGGAGAGCAGAGTGGACAAACATTGTTTTTGCTGTTGCTCCTGGTTTGGTTTTTATTATTTATATACACACTACATGTTATTCAAGGTCTCAAAGTTTATATACATTAAAAAAATGCCTTAGATTAAAAATAACTACAGTAAGATTTCTGTTCCAGAGAGATTTTGTCAAACCTGATTTGCCTTAAACCACTGTTAATCCCAAATTTACAATAAAGGTTTACTTAACTTACTTAAAGCTATTACACAATTTGCTACTTAATTTGTTTCATCAATGTATTTTACCTCTGATCTTCTAGTAACTACTCACCACTTTTTTGTAAGCAGTGAGATTAACCAATATACCCACCCTGTCCTCTAAAAGCTGCATTCCTTAACAATAAACAAGCATAATAATGCAAAATGAAATTGTTCCGGCATATACAATACACACTGTTAGGATTCTGAGGGCTACTAACAGATCATCAATAAAGATTGATAGCTTTTCTATTATTATACTTCGTTTTTCCAGAATGCAATTTGTTCCTTCATGCAAGTGCAGCAGTAGGTGAGGAAGATGTCAATTTATTACAGAAACTGTTAAAGTTCATTTACTCATTTCTAGGTATAAAAGAAACCTAGTACCTATCAAATCAGAAGAAACAATGCTTAAGTCAGCTGAGATACACTAAGTATAAAAGAGAGAGAAGGAACAGGAAAACCAGGCCAGATAACATTTACTGCTGTCAGTGGTTTTAGAGTTTGAATAATTCATAAATGTTTTGATAAAAACAATTATGAGATTAAACAACAATGAGGCTATTTGTTATTTTGAAGGCATATTTACAAAGCTGAAGGACTTTTTTGCTTATTGATGAAGATCAGGAAAAGTAAATTGTTTCTCCAGGCACAAAGATTTATAGATGTGCATTTCAAAAGCATATGAAAGAAGAGGCCAACCAGAAGAACTAACTTGAAGATATATTTCTATCTAGCACTTCCTAAAAGCAACAGAGTAAAAAGGCATTCCAATAGAATGTGCAGAAGACAGAAGAGATACATATCCTTTTGACAGGGGAGGGAACAGGAGGACAGCGTAATGTTTGCTATGCACAAGTATACACAATTACAAACTGATTGCATTGCAATTTGAGTTTTTACTAATTCAACTCCAGCAGTGCTTAAAAGCTTCAAAGCAAACAGACATTACACACCATAAAAATAGTACAGAACAACACAGACTCCTGCTCAGGAGTTGTGACTGGGGATAGTCTGAAAGACAGGATACAACTTTCAGTTTGTGTGGGCCATTTTTACGAGATCCTAGACTTTTATACTAAACAGGCAGGCATGTGAGACAATATGGGGAAGAACATACCCTCTCTAATGGAGAAACAGGGCATGGAAAACTTAAAAGCCTCAGTCAAGTCATATGTGAAGGCAAGAAGTGAGCCCAGATCTTGTGAGCTTCAGAGTGCCTCAACCACAAGCCCAAAGGCTTTACAATGCACCAGATTACAGTAGATCTTTGTGGTGCAGCAGGAGCTATGTATAGTCAGAGGTACAGGAATGGCATAAAATGAACATGAGTTATATACACTGAGCACAGACAGCTCTTGGACAAGTTACCTAAAAGTTCACCACACCAGCCAAGCAGAAAATATTCCTCTGAGAAGTGCTGAACTTACATGAGCAGGAGAAAGACTGCAGCAAACCAAATTGCCAAAGATAAATTAGTACTCTAGCCAAAAGAAAACAGAGCTGACAACAACAACAGATGGGAAGAGGAGGGAAGGAGAACAGGAACACGGCAAGAAGACATGAACCATAAGGAAAAAAGCATTCTAGTCTGTGGGAGGGCCTAGGTAGCCAGCTAATTACTCATTAAAGTTAGCAGCTATTTATTATTCTTCCAAATACTTCAGCAAAGCCACCTCAGTAGTGTTCAGGGGCACTTGCATGAGGCAGATGACATGCAGGACACTCATGCTGTTTACCGGTAGTTGAGCCTTCCATGTTACTGACAAAGTAACAAAGTATGTTATTCAGTATGAAAACTCTATATAGGAAAGGAAATTTCTTCTACATGGAAGATCATTTAAATAGAGGCCAAATTGTTTTATTTTAGAGCAGAAAAGCAAGTTCCAAAATTTATCAGCACACTTTGCCTGGATTTTTCAGCTAGCAACCAAGAAATATTGTGTGAATATTTTAGAAAGGTTTCTAGAAACTGAATTCAGACCTTGCTACTGCCAATCACTGCATTTGCAAATTGGGTAAAGAAAAACCACACAGTAGAAAGATGCGCGAAGTTTAGTCTTTAAAATGGTCTGTATAATTTTTTCTTACCCTCCTGCCAGCTAGCACGATGTCTGTTATCATGGAAAGGTGAAGGAATGAAGTCAGCTATTGTTTGCTGGGTTCCTTCTCTGGATTCAGGATAAACTATGACCAAATTTTGATATATTCATAATTAAAACCCCATCATTCAGCTATTAGCACACAGAAAGTTTGTTTCAAACAATCCTTCTTTCCCCAGTTCCTCTCCAGTGTCCCAGCCTATACAATGAGGCTTTCCAGCAGAATGCAGATGCACAATTTTAACCTCTGAATTCAAAAAGCCTTTTGCAGATGTTGAATTTCACATGCGTAAGTAATCCCATGGCAATCAATGTATGTTCTGGAAGAGCACTACATGTGTGTCCCAAAAGAGCCCACTGAAAATGAACATTCAGCTACCAAAGCAACTGTCCTCTGAAATTAATTTGCAGTTCGTTTGCAGCAGTTCATTTGCAGCATTATGGTTGAACAGCCTACCAATTATGTCTCCTTTTAAAATATCTGTGGCTAGTTTCTTAAAGCAATTTCATAATGTAGGGAGAGAGAAGATGTATTGTGCAAGAAATAGATACACATGTAGCTGGTTGTCTAAACTAAGGATTAGTGATTTTTGAAATTTATTTTGCCCCCAAAATTCTCTCCTGATGCCATGTAATCTCGAATGTGCCCTAACCCCAAACATGAAGAAAACACGACTCATTATCATGGCTAATATTATTACCTTTTTTGTTTTTTAAAAAAAATCATGCTGCAGAATCTTTTTTCAATTCATCCTCAGTATCACAACAATAGAATTTGCAGGAAGAGAAACCATGGTAACCAACTAAACACGCTACAGCAGATATCTGCTCAAAAAGAACATGCAGTACCATCACACTTCAACGCCTACCACTAATACAATCTCTATCCATTTCCTCTTTATCTTCATCCTAATTATTAAATAAGCTCTCAACCACAAAAGGCTACGCTGCAAACCATGTCTTATTGTTACTGTTATTTGTTATAGGTCCTAGCATTAAGCACAGTATTACTCTTTCGCCATATTTAAAAGCAGATCTAATACTTCCCGGAATTAATTAAAGACTTTCAGCTCTTTTCATCCATTTGGAATATCTAATCAAAATTACAATGTATGTTATGTATTTTTATTGACAGGTACTTGCTGATAAGTATGGACATACATACATACTTATAACAATTTTCTCTTGTTAGTAATTTAAGCCTAAGGGTTGCAAAAACTTTTCAGTGGCATTCTCTTAATTTGCAAACGTTGGTGAATTCTGCTGTGTCCTCTTTTGTTTTTCATAAGCTATGAGAAACCACATCTATGATTAAATACGGGCATTAAATATAGCAGGGTGCTGGTTTGCTGCTCTCATCGTGTTCATGCTTCATTCTCTTTTATTCAGTGTCTGAACTGATACAATTTCACAGGTCTTTTTAGGCTCTGAACGTCAATATTATTTGAGGGACAGCACTGAATACTTAGCTAAACTCACACACAACAACATTTAAGTTATCATTTTGGTTTTGCTTAAGTACATACCTCCCCGTTACATACTGAGAAATTTGTCTTGTGAAAACAAAACTTCTTTTGTTTCAAATTTAGATTTAAAAAGTAGACTGCCTTAAAAAAAGTTAGGATGCAAATTAATTGCATAATAATGGACAAAAGTAGACAAAAATAGCTCATCAGAAGATGGAAAAATGCAGGTTCTTAAGTAGCAAATTTTACAGTAACTCACTGGCAACCTATTAAGGAACTACTAACTGGAAAGTTTCTTTGGGTAAGAATCACTTTTTCTACCTCATTAAAGAAGAAGAAATATTCAACATCTTCACTTTGAACTCAGTTAACTATTCCACAGCACTGCACTAAGGATATCTGACTGCCTCGATTAAGCCTGCAAAACCTATTATTTATCCTACCCTATATTTGTCCATTTAATCGTTACTAGGCTGTGTCTGTAGCTATTGCAGCTCAGGAACAAGATCTTTAGACCTACTAAAGTTAGTTCTATAAAAGCATCAAAGCCTAAAGCTCCACAGTGGTCAAAAACTCATTTAGAAGGGTTTAGAGAACAAAGAAAAAAAACCTTCATGTCCCACTTTATCTTGAAGAGGATGTGCAGTCCTGGTCCTGTCTTATCCAAAAGATAATCACAGAGTAAGAAAAAGGTGCACTGAAAGATGACAGAGGATAAGAGTTATGGAATAGCTTCACTACAAAACCTGAATGTATAGCCTAGGACTCTCCAACCTGTAAAGAGAACAATAAAGGGGACATGAGTGGCATGGAAAAGGTAGATGGAGATCAGTCATTCACTGTTTCTCATAATACAAAACCTAGGGAGCATCCAATAAAATTGGGAGATGGAATCGTCAAGATACGGTTCAAAAATGTGCTCAGAAAGCCAGTACACAAAACCAAAAAATCTCTCCATCCAAAGCCTGAAAGAATAGCAAAGATAATTCTCCTCGCAAGTCCATGAACAGCAAATATTCGGAGGCTGGAAGAGTGCACCAGAGAACTACTACCACATGCTCACCTTGTTATTACACTTTACTTCCAGTGCCTGCTATTAATAGCTACTGAAGAGTACCAGGATACAAACTGGTCCTTTGATCTAACCCAGTGTGTTCATAGAGAACTTGCTAATACAGTTAACAGAAATATAACTGAGGAGAAATTCTTGCAGACAATTACCCATACCTATCCCCAGATCTGCCCATTTTACGACTTAAGGCATCCCTTAGAGTAACTGAAAAAGCAGTGAGATGCAGAAGGACTGCGTTAGGAGTAGAACAGTCCGTAAAAGAACCTTCATGCACCAACTGCATTTGCATTCTGTGCATTCTGGCTGTAGTTGAAGGCTGTAGCATAGTGAGATTGTCCAATCTGTTCCAGATTTTACAAAAACATGTTTGTATAACTGTGAATTCTGTCTGCCTACAAAGGAGTTATGATTTGCGATCTTAACAGTGTATTCTTTATCTTCTAGAAAGATGAAGTTTAACACGTGCAAATCTTTAGTGCAGAGTAAAGGCAATTTGAGCATCTCTGGAGAATGCTCACTATTAGTACATTCTAGAACAGAATGAGCAATGAGGATAGAGACAGCACAAGAGAGAATATTGTGTATTTTCCTCTATAATATAGCCCTCTGTGAGGTGATCTTCTTTAATAGTTCCAGAAGATATATGCTCACTTTACAAAGTTGAGCTAGGGTTCATCAATCTCTCTGAGATTTGTGGCATGCAGGATGATGTATTCACAAACAACGTTTAGGCAGTCATAACAAGGATTCTGAGTTCTACCCTTATGCCTCACCTAGCTTGCTTTGTAGACAATGGGGTTTTTTAGCATTTTTTCTAATTTCTAATTTAACTGTGTTAGAAACTTTACCAACATAGCAAACACCTGATGTTGAAGTTGATTAAGTAAACCGTAGTATAAAATATATAAATCAAATGACAAACACCAAGATACCTTCCTTTTTGAATTCTCAGAACAGAGCAGATGCAGTGCCTTCACTTAATTTACCATCCAACCAAAACATTAGACAAAAGAGAACTACAGCTGGAACTAAATCAAAACAGTTTCAATGGCTGAAAAAAAACATACCATTGAGATTTTAGACATCATTTACAATAGCTATCAATAGGTATCAAATGTAGTGTTCAAACTGTTCCATGATGATTTGAGGAGTTGGCTGGTTTGGGTCCTCAGGACAAAGCACCAAAAGTTTGGTTTTTATCACTGCAGAAACGAAGACTGGAAATATTTCATTACAGAGACATCACACCTTGCCACAGAAAGTATTTATGATCCTGTCTGACTAAACTGCTCTTCACAACTGAATGCACTGGGTTTTTCAGGATTCCCAGGCCCACGGACACAAATGCAGAAGGTATCTGCCAGAGCTGGCCGTGCTGAGCCGTCTGGACTACTGAATTGCCTGCCCCCCAGCAGAAGAATCGGTAACTACAAGGCAGGAAACCGGTCTCCCATCGCAGCTAATCCTACCTAATGCTTCTACAAGACTTTCCTGTCTCTATGAATTGGGATTTTATAATGAAATCACACTTCATAGGTAGTTTCCAATTTGTCCTAATCACAACTGACAGACTGTCAAAGATAGACAAGTCAGACAAAAAACATGCACAGAGAGAGACAGATTGAGTAGATACACAGAAATATAGGAACCAAGATGGAACCAAGTATTTACGCCAAAAGTCAATGGGTAGCCTCAAGCATCTAAATTTTACTCAAGGTTTTCCATTTGCTTTCCAAAGCATGCCTGAAAAACAACCACAAAACATGGATATTACATTTTATGTTTTGTTACTATGCTATTTATTGCACTATTAGATCACCTCTTTGGCCTTGCTAGTTAACTTTGTGAAATGCTGTGAAGCCTATTCAGTGTCTGTTTCTTTATATAAAACAAACAGCTGACCAAGTTTTCTTTCCTCCTACACCTTCTAAAGGGTAAAACAAAGGTAAAAAGGGAAAAGAAAAAATCACATAGAAGTGATCTTAAAATTAAGACGATTGCTTGAATAACAGAGTGGCATTTACACCTACTATGGAAAGATCAAATTTATTCACACAGCTAGAAAAGAAAGGGTGAGATCAGAGACCCTGGAGTCAGTTTTCCATTGATCTTGGAAAGGTTTTGCCCATACATACTACCCTACTCACAAGCTCTGTTTCTGGCCATGGACATGACATTCTGAAATTCCTACTAGGATTACCCAAGCTGCAGAGTTACCTTTGCCATCTGGCAGTGTAGTGACACGAGCACAAATAATGGTCTCAAAAGAATGCTATAAATTACAGGTAAAATTACATAAAATTATTATGGCAATAAGAGCAGACTTCTCACAGTCAGGCTGAACAGACAGACCACAAAAATTACCTAGTCTTTATGAGATGCTACAGTGTCAGCAACAGAGTCAGTGGGAGTATTGACTAATGGATATGTTCTGCGTATATAATTTCAGGGAAAGGAAAAATACAAACTGAGCAGAACTCTGCCTCCAGTCAATGGAAATGCAGACTCCTGCTACACTTCCTAGGAGACAGAAAAAGAAATCCTACTGGAGATAAAAAAGAAATCCTAGTGGGAAAATTTCCACATGTGGAAGACACAGCACTGCAGTTCACAAAGAACATACACCTAATGTATGACAGCAAAAACCAAGGCCAACAGCAAGACAACATAGCATTACTTGTTGTGGAATGAAAAGCAGACACCTAGACCACCACCCTTAATATACAAGTCATTTAACTAATGCTTAATCATAATGAAATGGCTGCAACATGCTGCAATTTCAGATTCTGAGTTGCTTGGCCAGATGCTGAATTTCCTCAAAATAAACCAATGATAACAGCTTTGCTATTATTTGAAATTGTTTCCAAACTGATTACCAACAGCCATCCATTCTCTTTTCTATTGGGCATGAAAATAGATTTTCTTGCTTTCAAAGAGGTTTTCCAGTTTGGAAGACATACCATCAAGCCTACAAGAGACCCATCTTTTGACCTGCTGGACTGGATGAGCATTTGTAAAACAAGCTATATTAATACATCATTGCCAGGCGCTCAGTAGCTTCATCTTTCACAGTCTATAGACCTTGTGATTTCTGCACCATCAGGAGCAAGGTGCAGGAGCTTTATCTTCAAGTGAGGTGTTAAAACAACTGTTTTCTTTTTAGCTTTAAATGAATATTGGAAGAGCAGAAGTAGATGAAATGGAGTATTAGATTGTAACAAACAACAGAAATTCATTTACACTGCTAAACCAAACCAGTGTAAATGACAATAATGTTTCTACTTGAAATCTTATTACTACAGAAACAAACATCTTAGTAAAATACACCCTCTTTTCTGAAAAAGTAATCACAACCTATTATTTCAAGATATTCTTATTTTAATTGCAATCTTACTCTAATCATATAAAACTTTCAGTAACTGTACCTTCTCCTTCAATACTTTACCATTTCACTTAGCTTTAAAACACAGCTAATAATTATCATCTCCCCTCTGAATACTTAAGTGTATAGCCCAGGCCAAAATAACCTCCACTACCTTAAGGGTAATTAAGCTATTTTAAAAATACAACTAATTATTTTTTATTCCTGTTATTTCAGTTTTTTATTTATATCTGATCCACTTGCCAGAATTTTGCAAAGAAACAGATCTACACACACTGTTACTTAACAGGCGTTCAGACAAAAGCCTCCTGATTTGCCATTCCACAGAGGGACTAGAGAGAACTAATTGCTCTTCAGCAACAGTCAGCTTAGCTAGTAAGTAATCCAAACAGCAGACTAGCCAGGTGAATGCTTAAGATGGCTTTTATTTCTTGACTGCCTGCTCTCCCAACACTTATATGGTATCACATCTGTAATGTAGTGCGAGAAGGGCAAAATAAAGCAATAGAAGCAAGAACACAATTGTTATTATCCTGATGGTGCAAACATAAGGAATGTTAGCACTTAAGGAAAGGTTGTGGAAGGTTAAAGATAACCAATCTGTAGCTAGGATAAAAAAGTACCATGCTCTAAAAAAAAAAATAATAATAAATTCAAACCATCACAAGGAAGTTCAAGCACTAAGGCCAACAACTCAGTACATCCTGCTGAATATTTTATAACCTTAAAGATTAAATATTAATTACCAACCTTAATGCCAAAGTGTAGGTTCCAGGTTGCCGTTGGCTTTCACGAATGAGATAGCTTCCCTCTGCAACACTTAATAATTGGTCAGCTTCCTCCCTTGAGATCATCCCATGGAATCTAAGGAACAAAGACCTTTCAAAACACATGCCTTTTCAATTTTGAATCACCTTTTCCTCTTCTTCTAAAAACCACCATGGTAATTAAAAAACAAGCAAACATAAAAATGACTGATTTGCAGGAATCAACAGCTTAAATTAATCTCCCTTTCTGCCTGCACTTGTAGTCACTTTAAATAGTTTAGAAACAGAATCTATGAAACAAGAACACTGCCTTTTAAATTTGCATTTATCAATTTAATAGGTAGAAATGAGACCATTTTCTTCTGCTGGCTTCACATGTTTTGCACCAGTGCCATGCATTCCAGCATTTTGCAGCATTCAGGGATAGTATGGCAACTTGCTAGAAGCTGGGGATTACATATCATCTCAGTAATTACCAATGTAATAACTTAGCAAGACTACACACCTTTACCAAAATAAATACAAGTGAAATCTGCTTTGTTTCCCCACACTATATCTAACCATCTTTACCTTAGCAATCTGAAAGAGAAGATGCATATACTGTATGTTTATATTGTGTTTGTGATCCAAATCTTTTTTTTTTTCTAGCACACAAGCACGTTTTGCAAAAGCCAACTGGAGGGGGAGGCAGACAAAGAAAACCCCTTGGAAGAACAGGTGTTTTTCTCACTTAAGGTAGCACCCAACGATACACATATCCATCAGAAACTGCAGGTATAATTTTAGGCAGACAAAAGTGATGGTACTGCAATAATAATCTGATGGTGAGCAAGATGCACTGCTGTAATACACAGAAGTAACAAAAGGCCCAGAGCAAACACATGCAACCTATTCTGTATCTTTTCTCAAACGATATGTCTGGATAGGTAACTTTCAGAGGTGTATGTTACTTACTCTCTCCCATAATATTTGGGTCTGTTCTCTACCTAGAAGAAACAACAGAAAATGTAATGTGTCATAACAACTGAACCCATACACAAAGTACACTGCCCATAACATAGTATTAAAAATGGAAAGGGATATAAAGTGAAAGTACAGATGAAAATCATCTACTATCCCAGGATTCCCCCTGCATGTGGAATATAGGGAAACCAAAGAGAGACCTTTGGGAAACACTGCACTTCTGAATGGCTTAAAACTGAGTAGGAAAGAATGCGCTGCTTACACCACGTCATCCTTGAGGTTCTGCTAATGCAACCTGATGGCATTAAGCATTGCTTGTACAAACTGCCAAGAAGGGGAAATGAAAGATTCATTTCATGGGTGTAACTGTACTATATTTTTAAGTGCATTATCATAGTGAAACTTCTATAAAGCTCTTAAATTTACAAATTATTTTCCATCATAGAGCTATTGGTGCCACTGCTGCAAGAAATCTATCCACTACCATATGATCTTAGAATAAGGCCTCAGTCTCGCACTTCTTGACTTCAAACTGTGTCATCTGTAATATCACCTAAAAGACCCCAACAATGGATACGCATGTGTTATACCATGTAACACCAGCCCAGCCATGCTCTAGAGACCCTACAGTGTAAACAAACAACATGCAAAGGTGACAGAACACAATTTGCCTGCTAGGCAAATTTCAGATGAAGTAACTCATTGCTAATCGGCCAGGAAATTTAGGGAAAAAGTGAGGAACTGCAGAGCTCTCAGAATTATCCTTCATTGCTATATTTAAAGGAAAAAAACTCCTTGGGGAGTAAAATTCAACAATTACACAACCTGAATTGCAAGAATACAAAACAATCCAGCTACAATAAAACATGAAATACATAAATTACCACCCTAGTTTCTCTTTTCCATCATTTCAGAAAAAAGCCTATTAAAATCAGTGCTTCTCTCCAGCTATCACAGCAGCGTATAGAGATTTCACATGTCCTAAACAACAAAAAATACATCCTGGTGTACAGTCTAACAAACATTCTTCCCCATCCCCAGCAGATAAAAAGCTACTGTGATAGTTCATCACTTTTGAAAAATCATTCCATCACTGGAAAGATTTATAATGTTCTAAAAGATTTCTTTTTCCTACATAACAGCAAACAAGACTTGACCAGTATGATTACTGTCTTCAAAGGACCTGAAGAGACTGGATCATTTCAAAAGATAAGGAAAGTCTGACATATTCTTTGTTAAATGTAGCCTATTTCAATAGGAAGATAGCAGCATGAATGGAGAAAAAGTGAAAACATTTTATTGTTACAGAAACTTGCAACAATTCCTAACTAAAACCCTCGAGACAAGACACTATTCTGAGGCAGTTATTAAACAAAAAAGAATCCTGTCATGAATAAGGTTTTGCTGTCTGTTTATAGAGGTTTCATATTTATCTCAGTGAATACAGTGAATTTATATGACCAAATTGGAAAATCTATATAGGCCAAAGCATTCCATTTTGGAAATGGATTAGCAATGTGACAAGGCACCTTCAGAGTACTTGCAAATCCTAAGACAAATTATAATATTATACTCTGTGTGCAAACATCTGAAAACGTAAACTGCCAGAGGACTGGAGCAAAGCATCAGAGAAAAGCTCCCCTGGACTTCCAAGGCAACTGTAGCTCAGTTTGCAGTTCATTTTGGGGGATGAGGAGTTAAAGAGGAAAATAACCACTTCTGTTAACATTGAGTCTCAGTTTTACAGCTCACAAAAACTTAAGTACAAATGCTGATGTGTAACACTATTTACTTGTATAAGATTCAGTGCAACTTGAGCCCCAGCTGGTTTGGAGAGTGAATGGAGTTTTACCCATTTTTTGATGTTTGGGGCTTTTTCTTTTTAATGACTTTTTAGATTTATTATATTAGGGTTGTTTGACATCTAGGTTGAATAAATACATTTAGACTCTAAGGCATCTCCAGAACTCAACAGGAGCCTTCTAATTCACTCAGAATTAGCTGGGCTACGAACACACTTAGTGCAGTCCATGTGGACTTAAAAAACCACACAGATACACTGCACAAACCAGATTTACCACTTAAGACAGTAAACATTATTCTCCAGCTTTCTATAATGCTTCCTACAAGTATCATCACACCAACTTTACTCATAGCAACTTCAGCATGAAAGGTAACATAGCATTTGTTCTTACTTTAGGTATCCACAGCAGCACCAGAACAAGAAGATGCAGCTTTCTTGGTCTTTTGCGTCTGCCTGGACTTCACAAAGCTCTTGCCTGACTGTGTTTCTACAAACTACAATTGCAGGCACCCACATATCCTCTGTGGGTGAGCACTGAAAGCCAAAAGAGCTCAGCTCAGAAGCTTCACTAGCCTTTCACACTCAGCCTTAAGTGAAGGAGACAAAACCAAAACATCCATTTGGACTGGAACTAAAACTTACCTAAGAAAGGAAATATATTTTTAACCAAAATCAAAAGCATTAGCAAGAAAATGTCATTTAAACTAAAGCTGTTAGCTGAAAATACAGTGTAACTATCCTCTGCAGAGTTTTATTCTGATTTGGCAGAATTTTTGGACTAAAGTATTGTTGACTATGAGTAAAGGCAGCCTTAGCTGCTTAATTTTCTCTGTACGCAGCAAAGATCAGTTAAATGCCAAGTCTTTTGACTTCACAGGACTTTTTACTTATGGGAAAAAGTTTCCTATTGCTGCTTGTTTAACATGTGTTTGGCACAGTTTTAAAAATGGCTTCTAACTTAGGAAAAAAAAAAAACCCAAGAAAAAACCCTGTAATACTTGTTTCCAATGTGCTTATTTGTACAGCAGTCGTGCAGAAGCCACAAGAAAGACTCAGGTCTCACTATGATTCCTGCAAGAAACACAAAGGTCAATGAGATATCCACCACTGTCTCATTTCTTACTGAGGTGTGAAGCCAATGAAACCAAGTTTATGAACAGATAAACGGTGCAGACTCGGCTAGTGCCTTAGATTAGCCATTGCTTTGGAAAAGAGTTTAGTTACCATAAAATTTGGGAAGTCATTTACAGACAAAGTCACCTTTGAGAACAGCTCTAACAAGCGTGTGCATTATATCACAGACTAGTTTGGGATGAAAGGGACCTTAAATATATATGCTCATCTATGCTATTTTTTGACTACTCAACAGAGGCCATTTTCACAAGACTACACAGATATGTTGTTCAGTAGGCTTGTTAACTACTACCACTGAATTAAGATGAAGGACTTATAAGAACAGCACAGAAAAAGCCAGTGATTTTAATTATCTCCTTAAGTTGTCTATTTGATATTTTTTCCTACATAGTTACTTAAATTTTTTCATGGAGTACCTTCATATAGCAGTAAAGGATGCCCTAAATAAGTCTTACACATGCGCACATGTGCACATAAAAGATTATATCCACAACAAATACAAATTCCATGGAAGTAATACAATATTAATTGTACAAACAACATCACAAAATGAATGTAAGCCTCATGCAGAAATCAAACATCCTTAGAATGTTACAGAACCATCAACTTTACAAATTAACCTCACAATGTTAAAAGCCTTGGCTCTGCTGCACCTTCACAACACAAAAATCTCAAATGAATGCAATGCTCTCTTTACGTCAGTGTACAGCACTGATCTGTGTGCTGCTCTGATATGAAGCTGGTGTAATAGAGCAGAAACTTGAATTCTCTGTATTCGAGAAGCATTTCATGTTAAGTAGGTCATTCCGTCGAATACACCTCTCACTATCAGGACCTGCAGAACAGGCGCCTTTGCACCTTAAATAAAAGCTTGGGGTCTTTTTAAGGTGTGATTTCCAATTATTCTTTACCAAGTGCTTTACCCCCTAATCATCACTCTTGCTTATGTCAACAACTGGAATACAATAAGGCAAGAGAAGCAATTTATGTGCTAATACCTTATCAAATTACATGTTGTTCCCTCCCACTGACCTCTTTGATGTTCTCTGGATCAAAATTATCTTCATAATATTTACGAATTTGTTTATACAGCTGAATAATTCAACCACTTAGGAAAAGATTCTGCTTCCCACTGACTCACACATGGCTTCTAATAGAAACCCAGCAGAGAAAGAGCTGATCATAAAGCTCAACACTAGGAGGAAAGGCTGAGACCAGAGAGAAAGGTTAAACACGTTACTGCTCACTGAATATATTTTCACATCAAATGTGGCTCAGCTGCATACAGGTTTCTAAAACCTGCAGTTTTTATTTCTCAGTTTCTACAACGGTTCATGGTGCAGACACAGGTTTACTCTGCACAATTCAAGAAGCTACTTTAATACATGGAACGTCTCCCTTTTTTGTTCACTCTGGCACAGCAAAGTTTTACACTTAGTTAAAGTTTGTCATATGTTATAGTCTTGTTCTGGAATAAATTAATAGAAATACGACTTTATAGACACTACCATGTTACATTTCTTTCTTCAGTGATGACAGGACTTAGTAGAGTTTTTAGACTGTTTGTGGTACTTTTGCCAATCCCCCACTGACTCCAACAGACTACCTGTATATAGAACTAGACCAGGAAGAGCAATCTGTGTAGGGGCATGGAACAAGCTCAGACACCCTCCAAAGAGCTTGGATGATAAGCTCATGCAGGACGCCACACTCTCACAGCAAATTTACCTCCCTAAACCAGTCCAACTTCTCAATGTGTCACCTGTATAATAGCTAATAAAATTTTATAATTCACAGTATCAAAATTCAGTGATACTGAGGATGAGAAAATTATAGTGGTGAGTGTGGCTCATTCTGAAGAAGCTTTACACAGATGTTTTTATATTTGACTAGTAAGAGTAGGTCTGTTGTTTGACTCTAAAAAGAGGACAGTCTGGATCTGATCAATAGCTGAAGGATTCCAGCAATCCAGAAGGCAGGAGACATTTTTGATTTTCAAATACTGAATACACATTTCTACCTCTGCTGATTTGCCTGGATAGGTTAATTTTCTAATATTCTAAGGTTAATATTCTAAGAAATACTAGGAAGGAGAACTCCATATAAAAAACTGCTTGTGACTTCTTATCACCTAGGGCAGAAAGACCCAAAGTACTTCTCTGCAGTCAAATTAGCACGGGATATAATGCAAACAGATCTTCTGGAATATGCTGGACCGCTTTTTCAGTTTACAGTTTCTCCTTGACTACAGGGTACGTATGCATTGTGCAGCTGACATGCAAAGCAGGTACAAACATTATCTGCTATGAGATCTTCTAAACTGTGCTTGTACTTTCCCTCCCCATTCCTTATATTTCTATTATGTTTTTTTATGTTTGCTTTGTTTTGGCAGGGCTTTTTTTGTTTTTTGTTTTTTGGTTTTTTTTTTTTTTGTATCTGAAAGTTACGTAGAAAAATTAAGGTTCTAATTCTGTCAGAATAAAAACATTCACAACTGACCCTCTCCAAGATTCTAATTGGAGAAACTGAATTGCGACTCATCATCATAAGAGCCAGGCAACTTCATAAGCATATAATGTAATATACATATAACAGGGCTCTGAAATAAGACTCAGCAAATAAAAGAGTACAGTGATTACACAGGGTAATGTCAGCACCTCAATGATTATTGTCAAAAGACTACCAAAAATCCCTTGTACACTTTACAATATGCATATATACACATACCTACCCACAGACTAGCACTTCTTCCACCAGTGAAATACTTCTGAGGATAGGAAGTATAAAACAACTATTCAAAAGCACTTTACAACAATAAGCACAACCCTTTGGAGGCAGGGAATAAAATACTTCATCCTATCCAGGTGAGCACTCTGTACAATCTCCGTACAATCACAATCCTGTATTCTAAGACTAAGCTCCTACAAGACTTAAGATACCTTGTATGTTAATGTAATGAAAAAACTTCTCATAGGGAACACACAAAATAGAAGAGAATCTTCCTAATAATATTGCAATCGAAGTAAAAGAATGGAAGACCTTCCATTTTTCAGAGATGAGATTGTGTCTTCTATAGATGTCTCCTTCATATCTCCATCCCACCTTACCTGATGTATGTACGATGTCTACACATCAATATCCCTGCTTGGACCCTCATTAACAGTAGAAACACTCGTTATACCAATTTTTTTTTTCCTGCAATAATTCTTGTAAAATACACATATTTTTCTTTACTCCAGCTACACCTTGCTTAAGTGCAATCAGCTCTAGCTATACCTTTTAAAAAAAACAAACCTATCAAATTAACAATGGTGCTTCCACCAAAATCAGTATTTCTTTTCTCTTAAATCTCTACTTTTTATCTTAAAAAAATGACAGACTACTTCATAGAATCTCATTTGGGCATTGAAAAATATGACAGAGAATTGCCTGTTCAATTCGGTAAAGTAAGCCTTCTTGTGATCTAGACTGTAAGCTATTAATGTTCCTGACAGTGCTATGTCCCCCTGTATTTAATACTACGTCAAAGTGACTAACATATTTCAAAGATTGATTTCCTTTCTCCAGCACATGATAAAAATGCTTAAGTTTTATTGCAGCAACATAATAACTTTTAGTAGTTATTCAGTAAGAGCTGCATTTTGTAATACTGCTTAAGAAGTCAGGCCTAACATTTCAGCATTTTTGAAATTCATGTTTCCCAGGCTCCTAACTAAAGCTGCAAAAGAGATGCAGTTATGAGTAAAACCCTGCTTGCACTGATGTCTGGTGTAACTTAAATCCTCCAGCACCACAGCTCTGGAGAGGTGCTGCTCCACTGGATGGTGGCTCAGAGCACACTAGCAATCTGCAGTTTGCCTCTGCAACTGAACCGATGAGCAGATTCTTCTCTATCACTGTATACAAATGAGATCCCATTATTCCTGTTTGGATCTTTAAAATCTGTGGCTCTGTTTTTAGCTACTAGTATTAAGGAGTCATATATACTACAACTCAAGTAACAGCAGCGTGGGAGGCTTTATTCTTCCCTTTGTTGCTTCATTGCAGGAATCTAGCAGCAAGGTATGTATGAATAGGTGCATAGTTCTCAAGTATAGGTCTGCTCTTGATTCTTTGAATTTCTGACACAAAGGAAGGAAAAAGGCATGTTTCCACATATCTAAGAATTAAAATCCAGTAAATTATTCTCAGGTGTACACATTATATGCAAAATGCCTTGCAATTTGATTTTTAAGTCAGATGGCACAAGTACCCCCAAGGCTACTTCATCTAATCACAGCACCAAGTATTCCAAGGAGCCACTGTTAGGGTTGGGCACCATTAAGTATAAGATGAGAACTACTGGACTCTGTAAAACTGAACATTTATAATACCCACCTCACGAGTGCAGGTTATTCTTCTAGGATGGGGAGCTTCCTGTTGCAATTGATACACTGGGAGAAGGCAGAAGTTAAATTCTAGTTAATACAGGATCATTGTATAAGTTAGGCATTTTAACATTACATATTGCTGTTTAAATAAAGAAGTCTTTCTGCAAGATTTAATTCAAGAATACATATATCAAAAATTACTTACAACTTGTCAGAAAAGGGAATGGTGCTAGCCAAAACAGAATTATTGATTACCTTTACAATTAACTGATCTAGTACTATGGAGTAACTAGGTCAAATTTCCATCAAGCAGATAAGAAAAGGAATCATGATAACTGCAAATTAAATTTCATTAGATGTCATATCAGACTGCTGTCAGACTGCCTTCAGTAAGCCGATGGAGTTCCATCCTACTATGCTGGGCACATGCTCAGTCACCTGCAATATGTAAGGACTTCACAAGAATCACTCAGAACTTTGCAGAATCACACACTGTCCTTCTGCCACTGCTCAGTGATGACCTTTCTGAATGAAGAGAAAAATGGCATTTTCATTTGCAGATCTAAACACATCAGCAGCTGAGCAGATAAAAGAGTTAAGACTTAGATTATGACATATATTTACTAGTATCTTATCCCCCCTTTTTTGGTTTCTTTTTTTTAAAAAGTGTCACCAAGCCAGAATAAATCTTAGCAGCCAGCTGTAAATTTAACGGCACTAATGTGCAGATTTTCTAACACAATACCAAAGGCATTCTACCCCAAAAAGAGTTTTGTTTGGCAAATCACCTTCAAAATGAATCTGTCAACACTAAGACAGTATTTGAATATTACTCTAGAACTGATGAAATGGACATTTGGAATTGTAATCTTTTAAAATTAAATTCTGTTTTAATCGTTAGTGCTAACACCAAGGTCTAATAACGTGTTGTCAATCTTCTTCAGGTAATAAGATCAGGTGTTTATTTCACCAATAAGATTGGATTCCGTTACACTTCTCATATGATCACAAGTCTTTTCCAGTGACAAATGCTGTATTCATGCGCTAAGTTACAGAAGAACGGAGAAAATGGCAAGATGCCCAGTGATATGGCAATCATAAGATAAACTGGAAAAATTCTCTCCCTTTGTTCCAAACAAAAACCCTAATTTTTTTTTCCTGATGTTGTTTAAAATCAATCCTTGCCATTCTGTATTGATATTACAAAAATGATTTTTGCAAGTGATGAAGAACAGCACACTAGTATATAAAACAGTAATTTTCATTTTAAGCATAGCATGACCATTTATTTTGCCAGCAGACAGATTCCATAACTTCTCATGTAAAAGCCATATTTGATGACACTGGGCCTTGTGCCCTGGGTTCAGCAGCAGCAGTCATTTTTCTCCTTCTTAGTAGCTGGTGCAGTGATGTGGTTTTGACTTTTGGCCTGGGAGCAGCGCTGATAAAACCAATGGTTTTAGTTACAGCTTAGAATGTTTGGTTTGACCAAGGACTTTCTCAGTCTCATGCTCTGCCAGCAAAAAAGGTAAGCTGGGAGGAAGCAGAGACAGGACACCTGATTCAAACTGACCAAAGTGGTATTCCATACCATAGCACGTCATGCCCAGGATGTAAAAACTGGGGGCAGGAACCCGGAAGAGTTAGTTCGCGGCTTGGTCATTAGGTGGTGAGCAGTTGAATTTTCTTCCCTTGTTATTTCCCTTGTCATTATTACTACTGGTGGTAGCAGCAGTGGTTTGTGTTACACCTTAGTTACTGGACTGTTCTCAGCTCAACCCCTGGAAGTTACGTTCTCCATCCATCCCCCCCCCCCCCCCGGGAGTGTGGGGGAAGAAAGAGGGGGGGGGGAATGAGCAAATTGCATGATTTACAGCTTAAACCACGACACCTTGTCTGTATTTAATTCCAAGAGCTGCAGAGTCAAGTTCAAAGGAATAAAAAAAAAAATAAATCACAGAGTAAATAGAGATTTCTCTGAATCTCACAGGAAAGCAGTGGAGACTCACCAGCAGCCCAGAAACTGACTAAAAAGAAGAACTGTTTCCCACCTTACTTCAAGCCAAAGATTTTCTGGAAGGAAATTCTCCTCCAGAGGCAGTCCTTTTCTCCTCTTCCAGTCAGAAGCACAGCAGGTATACTAGTTAAATTACAAAACAGGATACCTATTCCTCTTCCTGTAATTGATGTATGCAATTGAAATTGTTCAACATCAGTTTCCTTGCTATCATTATTGCCAAGGAAGTCAAAGAACATATCCCTCTTCATCCATCATGAGACAGAAAAATAATCAAACCTCATGACTCTGTGCTTAGTTCCAAACCATAGGAAGTGCTCACCATGGCAAGCTATGATAGTGTAGGAGAGTGGGTGCACACACATTTGCATGTGCCCAAGCCTTCAGCTCCAGGCAAGCTGCCACTGAAGATTTGGTATTAGAAAGGTTGGACCCTTCTGTTGTAGATTATAGCATGGAATAAGCCAAACAAAGAGGCAGTTGTTTCCCAAGTTCACAGAAGGTACAGAGTTGTGATTCACTGTTAATGCTTACAGCTGGGAGCAAAATACACAGATCTCAGTAACAAGTACAAAAATGCATTGCAATCATGACTAAGGATGTTTAATACCAAGGAGAAAAGTGTCTCAGCTTTATCTTAGACCTCCACTGCAAGAAAAAGCTTGTTCAAATAATTCTGTGTGCACATTCTTTAATATTATGAGACTGAGTTGTCACATGACAAGCTACTGGTATAATAAATGATGATTCGAAAGCACAGGCTTTGCCACCAGATTCACAAACAGACCAGGGTCCCAGCCATCTCAATTATGTGACAGCAACTGCATATGTTGGTAGATATTAAAAACCATTCAAAGTCATCCAACTAAAGAAAACACTCAAGATGGACAAATTTAAAGTCTCCAGCCTTTTTTTAGACATTGCCTTTCTGTTTCCTTTAGTTAACACAGATGTATTTTAAGAGACCCCAACATTCCCAGACTATTAAGGCGCATGCAGTTTTGCCAACTTCTGCAATTTTTACTACAAATTTCACAATATCTGAGTATTTACTTACAGCCTAAGCTCTCTGAAGTTTCTTGTGATGCATGTTCACATTTACAGAAGTCATCTAATGCTCATATTGCACAGAAGATGTTGACCATGTAATTCATTATCACTTTAAGAACACAAAAATCGGAAACCAAACTACAATGAGAAGACTGAGTTATGAATTTTAAGGCCGAACTGATTTTTGAATGAGTCAGGTTGACAATGGCAAGTACAGAACAGAAACAACTGATCTCTGTTTGCCATTAACAGAAGACTGGTCTAGGTGACAGAAAAGCTAGTTTGCTACTGCTCATTTAATTGTCCTACATACATATTAGCTGACAAAAACACATGAATCTACTCTCTTACACTTGCTTTCCAACCATGGTTTTCACCAACCCATTAGGACCAATCCAAAATCTCTGACTGGAAGGAAACTCTCACTGCAGGATGGAAATCTGATTGAACTAACTACGTTTTCTTAGGTGCACAATCTCCCCAACCTTCAGATAGCCACATTTTCGCCAAGTGAAATATTGCTTGAGCAAATCCCTTCAGTCAGCCTCAAGACACCAAGCTTGGGAATACACACAAAAGAAAATGCAAATGCAAGTCTGACGTCTCTAAATTGCTAAGTATGTTAAACACACAAACATTCTGCTTTCAAATCTGCTTTTAACAGAAGACTCTTTTTTTCTCGTTGTGTCTCCAAATGTCTCACACATTAGCTTTTCTATCTAAAAAGAACTAGAATTTAGAGGTGAGATACTGTAGGAATTATGATGCTTTGCTAGGGTGCCATTTCTCTTGTGCTCTCTGCATCTCCCTGAATCTTCATCAGTGCTGCCAAACAACAGGTCATTCCTTTTGCACAGTTTGTTGGATTTTTTGTAATTTAAAAGCCCCAAGGTGATTTGTTTATTGGTTGGGTTTTGTGGGTTAGAATTTGTGGCGGTTTTTTGTTTGGTTTGTTGGGGGCTTTTTAAATCAGGACTGAAACCCAGCAAAGTTTTGAAGTCCCAAAGGGAGTGGCATTCTGATCTCAGGGCAATGCGCCCATACTAGTGCTTCACACACTTGACCATGGCAGCCTGTGAGGCCAGCTTCGTCTGAGCTACAGCATGCACATTGAAGAGAAGCAGAGCCCGGGCTGGCAGCCTGGTAGGAAGCCAGGCCCTTCTAGTCAGGGCTTTGAAAAACCTGTTTTTGATTTGTTATGCCAGGCCAAAAGAATGCTCGGTTTACTACCTCAGCAAATTCTGGGGTAAAATATTTATTTTGGTTTTTTTCTAACCAGTTCAATATCGGCTCCAGTGATGCAAGGTACTAGAGCACAGGAGCCCTAAAAGTTTGCAAGGATACCAACTTCAAGGCATGAATGGAGTTTATGTAAGCCTTGGTCTACGTAGCCAAACCAGTATAAGCCAGACCCACACAGGACTGGGACCACTTATGACGGTCAGGTAGGGAGAACCTACCCCTCCAAATAACCTGCATTCACTTGCCCTTGAGAATAAAAAAACTGCACTGGTAAAAAACCAGCAATGAACCCCTTGATGCTTCTTAAACCCACATCCCAATGAGAAGAAAAATAAGTCTTTTAAAGCACCCAAATGAAACTTTTTCTCTCTAACTTGGAAAAAAAAAATTAAAGAAGTCTTTTGAGATACTTACAGTAAGATTTCCAAACAGGGGGCCTGTATTCATCAGTATCTGAAAGAAAAATAGCAGATCATAATGTTGTGTTGGAAACATCTTAACACAGAAATAATCCTGCAGAAGCACTTAACAATTTATTAAGATAAATATTGCACTTAGATCCTAAAATTATTTTTTACTCTCAGAGCACATAACAACCTGTTAAAAGCTCCCCCTCCTTACTTAAACCAAAAAGACAAAAAGGCATTTACTTTAGTCAGCTGAAATAAAGACCATATAAATGTATCTGCAAAATGGCAAATGTGCAGATTAGAAGACAGAATACTGGGGAGAAATGCATATTATTTTACTATGTGTATATCCACAAGCTCCCTTTTAAATTACACCAGAAAAAAATTTTTAATGTCAATTTATATTCCGATAAATCAGTTTTCATAAAATTTATTCCTGCCATTAGCTTTTTCCTCTTCTGGATAGCAATTAACAACTCCCAAAATAAAACCATAGTACGAAAGTACTATGAAATACTTTTCAAAAAAAGGAGAGGGTTTTTCATGCTGAGCACATGCTTTACTTGGAAGCGGTCAGTATGTATTTATGTTACCAACATATTTCTAATCCAAAAGTTTTAACTCTCAAATAAAATAATAATAATAAAAAATCCTACTGTTTTCTAAGTTCTCTTTGCCCTTAGGATTTACTGACAACCGATGCGATATTTTAAGCTCAGGGCTCTGTTGCAAACCTTGATCCACTGTTTTACCACACTGACTGGCTTCAGTTCTGATGCTACAAGTTACTGAGGCTTTGTGCAAGCTGCTGTGCTTATCTGCCTTCAAGCTGGTAGGAGTTACTCAGTACTCATTACACCATGGGTCACAAGCTGAGACAACTATGCAGCCAGCCTTGTTGTTTGAAGCCTTTTCTCACTGCAGCATTAATTTCTGAGCTCTGTTTGCAATTGTCTGCTCATAGGAACTATCTGCTGCATCCAACAAACCCCTAATTTCTAGTCTTTATCATGAGGTCACATAAAGGTGAAGCAATCTGAGAAGTTGTTGCTTGAATTCTGGCCTGAGTGGCATCTCCACTTGACAGTCCTTTAAGCCCCCAAAACAGCCTGAAGTTGGGAAAGGATCTTGCATTTTCTCCCCTCAGTATAAGCAATCTGCCTTCTTCAGACACTTGTTACACTCCATCTCTCCCACCATCATGTCAAAATATCTCTAAATTAGAGGTTAGAGGAGCGAGGTTTCTCAGACAAAAGTGGCACAGACTTGCCCAGATCCCCCCAAGCACACTCTCTGCCTTCCTTGAGCTATCATTTTGCTCAATGTTTTACCACGTATTTCAGCTCTATGCATGTAGAGGGTGCAGTCATAGAATCACAGAATAGTTAGGGTTGGAAAGGACCTTAAGATCATCTAGTTCCAATACCCCTGCCATGGGCAGGGACATCTCACACTAAACCATGTCACACAAGGCTCTGTCCAACCTGGCCTTGAACACTGCCAGGGATGGAGCATTCACAACTTCCCTGGGCAACCCATTCCAGT
>JANRGW010048620.1:0-28041 GCA_024733675.1 Psilopsiagon aymara
ATATCATGCCCTATTAAAATTTTATCCTTACCTGCTGAGCTGGAAATCCCAATGGTATAGCACAGGTTTGACAGCAACATCTGAACCCACACTGCTTCTCAGAGCTGCTAAGTAAAAGAGGAGAAGGTTGGGGTTTTTTTGTTTGCTTGGGGGGGTTGGTTTGTTTTGCGGGTTGTTCTTTTTCTGTTGTTTTGTTTGGGGGTTGGTGGGGGGTTTTTTATTGTTTTATTCTGTTACTATTATGACAGATGAGGGGAGGGAGGAGGAAACTGAAGAAATGAGGAAGCAGAAATGACTACCACAATGTAAGCATGGCTTTAGGATAAAAAGGGGCAATGTTTTTCAGAGATCCTGTGGAGCACGCGAATTGAGCTACTAACATCCCAGTTATGAAACCAAAAAAAGCCAGGAAAAGCCTGTTGTAATGTTAGAAATAAATTTCACAGAAACTCAAAAACATCATAGACTGCCCTTTGTAGTTCTATTCTCAGGACACAGTAATGCTCTCTTTCCATAAACTGAGAACTAGCTTGAGGCTTATCAGACCATGAAAAATGGTAGAAAAAGTGCTCCCTTTTAGGTGTTTCAATGCAACATGGGGAAGTCAAGCTTTTGATGGGATATGGTTGGGGAAAGCAGAGAAATGGCATGCTGTCAAAGAAGTGAGGAAGAGGGGAAGTCATACATGGAATGATTAAGTTGAAAGGAATCTTGAAGATTATTGAGCTCCAAGTCCCTTTCATGGGCAGGGACACTTTCCACTTAGATGAAGCTGCTCCAACTCCCATAAAACCTGACCTTGAACACTGCCAGTATTTGCCAGTATTGAGCTTTGTTAGTGACTGGATGCAAGCAGGACATTAATTGGACATTGGTTAACACTTCAGAATTTGTTTTACTGGGGAAAGTTCTATGAAGGCTTGAAATGGGTGAGCAACTCTTAAAATGTCTATGAATGCCTTGATATGAGTCTGACAACAAGCAAGGAAAGATGGAGCAACTCACAAAGCCCTTCTTTCCACACACTCCCTTTCACTTCCCTCCAGACAGCAGGGGGGAAACAGGTTAAACATTAGGTCTTAGAAAGAAGTATGAACTGTATTAATTCCTTGAGCTATTCCTATGCTGAGAGAGTTTATATTCCATTAAATTCCCATTGAACTTCTTTCCTGATACTTTTTCTGCATTTACCAACAGGCATAAAAATATATTGTGCTGTACAGCAGCAGATCTTCACAGGTTTTCCCTTTCCAAACCTTGGAGAGTAGCAACTGCTAGTCAAAGCTATGGGACTGTGCGCACTGAGCAAGCCAGCTGGCATGGGAAAATATCACTCCCGCAGTTGATGAATCTTTTGACCTCACTTAACCAGAGAAATGCAAGTCAGCAGCTTGAGATGGAGCTTTTAATTAATTACTGCAAGATAATTAATAAGAAAAAAAATTATGCATGCACCATATGTCTGGTTTGACAGTCTGTACCTGTAGTGCGCAGGCAGGAGGAAGTAGGCAGTTCTTTTGGCAAGTCAATGGAATGAACTCAGGCAGCTCAAGCCCATAGCATCAGAAAATCAGGCCCACTGAGGATGAAGCAAGGCCTTTTCAGTTTAGTAGCAAGCTTTTAATTATTAGCTTTTTTATTTGTTCCAGGATTTGTTCTTTTGCTTATACCTTTTTTTCTTGGGTTGATTTTTCTTTTTGGGTTGATTTTAGGGGGCATAGAAGGATGCTCAAGGGGGACTCTTCATCAGGGGCTGTAGTGATAGGATAAGGTGTGATGGGTTCAAACTGAAAAAGGGGAAGTCCAGCTTAGATATAAGGAAGAAGTTCTTTACTGTGAAAGTGGTGAAGCACTGGAACAGATCACCCAAAATAGTGGTAAATGCTTCCTCCCTGGCAGTATTCAAAGCCAAGTTGGACAAGAGCCTTGGGTGACATGGTCTTACAGTATCTTTTCCCATGGCAGGGGGCTTGGGTTAGGATTAGTTTTTTGGAGGCAGGATAGGGACAGTAGAACAGACTTACCTATGTAGGGAAAATCTGAAAAATCCAGGAAATAACAGATACTTTGACAGAAATACAATAAAAATCCTTTTGCATTTTGAAATTTGGAAATGAAAACAAATTGTCAATATTGACATTCTCCAGTAGGAAACTTCTGTTGAAACTAAACGCTGTCTTCTCAAATTACATTTGTTGATCAAAATCTGTCTTTCATGATGAGAGCTAGAAGGAACTTTGGAAGTTTCTCTCCATTCTGGGCAATGAACTTTTGTCTCCTATTTGTTGCAGCAGGTTCTTTTTATAGTGCAATGGCTTTATTTTGTTCTTTCTGTCTAATGAGTCCTTTTTCAGGGTCTTACTGCTTTCCAAAAGACATTCTCTTTGAGGAGAGGATAAAGACTGGTACTTTGCAACACCACCTAAGTGTGATACAGCAAAAAGCCCTGATTTTGGTAAGAAAATATTTCTAACCTGAAGTAATGAGGCACATTATGAAATGGTATGGATATCTAAAAAGTCTTTTCTTTTGGTGTTGTGTAACTGGTGGGAAATAAACAACAGCTTTGGAAAATGTAGAGCATATTTATTTGCCTGGAATATTTCATGTGGGAATATAGAGATATAGACCAACAGGAGGCTTAACCTATTGAAGGATGTGGCCTAGAATGGATTGATCCAGGTTGGACTGAGTCTTAGAGGAAGCACTGTTGGTATAGAGCTCTTTGTGACAGAACTCTGTTTTAGCTGTAAATAGAGGATACTTCTTGTTCATCTTGCTTAATATACCATTCTTGTATTTAGCACATGTTTACAGGCACTGTGGAGATGAAAGCTGTTATGAAAGTGTTGAGTTTCATGATTAATTGTCATGATTAATTGGACAGCTCAGTGGTGTTCATGGTGCAAGTTCTCTTCTAGGTGTATGGAGTGTGTGGGCAGGAAGCAATGACAGTTGCTGTTACGACAAAGGTGATGAACCATTCCAGAGAAACAATTATTGTGTGTAAAGTGCTGTGAAAAGGCAAGTGTAAATTGATATTCTATCACACAATTGCCATTATTTCATATTTATCAAGCAAGAGACACTGTATAATTTATGATGCAATCTGTCACTCTATACCAACAGGTTTAATTATCATGATTTCACTTGTCTTAGACTGAGTTACGCTATCAGAAATCTATACGATTTCATTTGTAGGAAACTTCTATCTCCTTCTCCCAGACCTTGTCTAAGGTCTTGTCTAATTAGACAAGCTCTAATGCTTGTGTACAGAAAAGGAAAAATAGTTTTTGTTTTCTTATTCTCACACATTTTGTTGAGGAGGGAACAGTATCAGAAGTTCATATCCTGGCACTAAGGTTAATTTGGCAATAGCCTAAGAGCAGTTACAGTGGTGAGGTTAATGCACGCTATTTGGTGCTGTACATTGCAGACACACAGAAAGATGAATAAACTTCTTTCATGAAGTGAAGTTATATAAAAGTAGATATGGAAACTAACTGTGAGATGAATTAATGAATGACAAAATATTTGAGCGATGCTTGAGATACAGAATACTCACCAATATAAAGATGCACTGCTGTTCTAAGTGAATAACAGTTCATCTTATATGTTAAAAGTGTATTTTCCATTTTCTGTTGAGCTATAAAAAGTTTCACAGTGCAGTAAGTGAAGAAAAGTGATCCTCAGTTGGGCACGCAGAAAGGACATGTCAGTCTGCTTTACAAATCGTGCTGTTTCTGCCTTGTTTTTAATTAGGTTGGCACTAAGCCTACATGTACGTACCTGAAAGAAGGTCTCTATCAAGTGATATTGCTCTATTCTCCCCCTGCAAAAGCAGCATCAAATTTATTACAGCCAGATAAAAGGTGGAAAGACCATTTTGCCACGTAAGAATTCCTAAATCATTCCATAGCTAATTTGTGCTGTTAAGCACATTATTTAAAAAATATAATAGGGCTGAATTATTGTTCTCTCTGTGTTGAAGGTGAGAGATGATGAGGTGGTAGAATGAAGGTTTGACTTTCTACTTGTTTAACGTTTTACAAGCTAAGTATATCCAGAAAGAAAATCAAAATGCAAATGTGTGGTACTGAACTTTACTCCTTAAGTGAATTTCACTGTGTCATTAAAAAAAAAAATTACAGAAATTTTATTAAATAAAACCTTTATTTAAGAATGTATAAAAAATACTGAGAGCTGTTTTGCTGCAGTAGCATTCATTCCTCAGTCAGGTCCCACGACAGTGAAGTACTGCCAAATTCTAGCACAGAATATAAATAAAAAAAAAGTTTGCATGTTTTTAGCATTATTTTAAAAATTAATGCATGCTGCTACCACAGATTCTGTTTTCATTGGTAGTTTTATAATCACGTTCCTCTTCTCCATTGGGAAGAGACTATTTATTCAGTGGAGCAATTTCTGGGAGTGACATTGACCAATCACACTGTAGAAAAAAATGGAAATAATCCATTTTCATATTTTTATTTTCAGTGTTTCTTTTGTGTTGCCATTTAATTTGTCTTCATAAATTATAGAATAAGTAGAAATGGCCACAAAACATTTAGAGACCAAAATGAAAACTTATTTATTAAGCTTTAGTTTTAATACTTAATTTCAAACAAAACAAATTTTGCTATTTTGCTACAATTCTGACTGTGAAGACAAACTGCAATAAGGACCACAGCTCAAAGCTGTCAAACCTCAGCCATGAATAGGAAGTTCTGAAGTTTCTCTTTCCAGCAGGAGCAGTAGCAGCAACTCAATAATCCTTTCACTGTCTTTCAAGATGAAAGAGGGGAGATTTAGGTTAGACAAAAGGAAGAATTTTCTTACTGTGAGGGTGCTGAGGCCCTGGCACAGGGTGCCCAGGGAAGTTGTGGCTGCCCCATCCCTGGCACTGTTCAAGGCCAGGTTGAATGGGGCTTGAAGCACTCTGCTGTAGTGGAAGATGTCTCTGCCCCTGGCATGGGTTTGGAACTGGATGAGCGCTAAGCTCCCTCCCAACACAAACCAGTCTGGGATTCTATGATAAGGTAGAGCTGCAGAGAGCTGAATTTAGCATAACTAAAATCTGTTTTAACATAAACACCTGTTTCAACATCTTCTTGTTACTTATTGTTCCTGTACAAATGCAAATAAGACTCAGACGCAAATGATTACTGTAATGTCCCATCCTAACAGTGTGTACCCAGTAGAATTATTTAGTTACATTTACATAAGCTGCTTTGAAAGAAATAAACTGCCCAGGA
This sequence comes from Psilopsiagon aymara, assembly GCA_024733675.1. NCBI lineage: Eukaryota > Metazoa > Chordata > Aves > Psittaciformes > Psittacidae > Psilopsiagon > Psilopsiagon aymara. Next base: position 5,256 of record JANRGW010048620.1, read on the forward strand.
GCTTTCAAACAGAAAGACGATGGTTGAACTTGAGGTCAGCTGAACCTGCTTTTGGCAGTGGAAAGTTTGGTAACTGCAATTTTTCAGACTCTGTTAATTGTAGTGAATAGGGGGGATAGATTTCTTCAAAGTCTTTTAGAAATAGGATATATCTTTTCTTCAGCTGACAGAACACTGAGGACGACTTTGAGTACTTTTGCATGTTTCCTAACACTGACTCCTGATAGCAAGTTCTAATTCTTGAATTTCCTACTACTTTGTTATGCCTAAGGTACATTATTCACTTTTAGAAATGGTTTGAATTGCTGCTTGTGGAGTTGGTTATTATATATATATTTTGTAGGTTAGTTCTTTGTAATATCTTCTGTGATGAAAGGTACAGATGCAGCTTGAGAGAAACCTTCTCAGCTGGTCTTCCGCAGCAGCTTCTTGCTGTCCCTGTAAGGGAGGGCTCTGTTGCAGGGGTACAGAAAAATCCCTTACCTTGCAATTATATATACCATTGTCTCAATGGAATATTTAGTAAAGGCACTTCCAATCTGGAAGATTTTGACTTTCACTTGTAAGTCTTCCTGCTTTCACTTCAAATATATGCACTTAAGAAGTTAAAAAGATTTTATAAAAATATGACATTTATAAAAATAAAAAGATTGATAATACATTAATCAGCTGAACAGATGCAACCTACAGGGATGCATACAGCCACAGTATGAATACATGGGGTGAAAACCCACTTCATTGATCTGACTTAACGAGATCTTGTGATCGTATGTGCTTCTGTCTTACTGCTCGCTCTCAGCAGGGAAACTACAGTCCCTGCCCACACCAGTAAATTTAAACCTGGTTTACTAGTGAGTGGGTATTGTTGCAGTTTGGGCTTGTGTGAAATGAGTGAATAGGTCTCAGCAGAATTCCTCACTGGCCGATGTCATTAAATAATACTGACTTTGTTCACAGTAATTATTCCCTGTTGATTCTATCTTTAGAACAGCACACATGAAGAGCTAACTATCCCTTTCACCTCTAAAACTGTGCTTTTAAAATGAATCTAAAGTAAATTGACTGGGTGCTTAGGGAAAACTTCTGCAATTGCTTGCGTTGCTTGTGAGATCCACATTCTCCAAAATGGTTGAACCACCGAGAAATTCAGCCTGGCAACAAAATTATAATGGGGTGAAGAAAAGAAAATAACCACTCCCAAAATACATTTAATCTTTAATTAAACCAGGCTGCCAGTACCTCATTGTTACCTACAGGGAAGCAGAGGCTGAACTCACTGACTGAGAGAAGTCTAATTGACCTGCCACAAAACTTGAATGTGCTTTGTTCCCTTTCCAATCATATTTTGTGATTCTTGTTTGAAGAGTTGCCAAGAGGAAATGTAACTCCTAAAAGCAAACTACTTTTTCTGTTGAGTACGCAACTCAAAATTCTTATTTACAGATGCCAGTAATATCACAAAGCGAAGGGAGAGTTCTCTTAATATCATTCTCCATACTTCTAATCTGAATGCTCAGAAAACCTATTGGAGCACAACACAGCTTCCTGCTCGCCTGTGGTTCATCTCCATGGAAATGAAGGGCCAGAGACTGATAAAGTCTGGTACATACCTGGATCTTGCCTGATCTTTCTGTTGATCTTTTACTAGTTACTAGATCTGTGAACCTTCCACGTGTTTGAGGGATGTTGATGGTTATTTGTTATCTCTAATAAAGCAATGTGAATACGGTAAACATATAGAGCTGACCTCAGAAATCTGCAGTCTAGAAGAGGGATATTGCTATAATAAGGTGAAATTGCTTGCTTTCATTAGGTTTCATGTCATTATTTTCTGACTTGATGGCTACATTCCACACTTTATCTACTTTCATTTGATAAATGAGTTTAAATGTGCTGAATCTATTTTGAATTCCTACATTAAACCTTACGGGATTTATCACTTCAATTCATGTTTGTTGGAAAAAAAATTGGTATTAACTGAATGAATTGATTTTAAGATTAGAGAGTTTTTTCTTTCCTACTAAAAAAGTGTGAAGTGGTTTTTGATAGAAATCTTTTTGGCCTTTAGGGTTTTCTTTTCTTCTTAACAGCCTTTATTACTTCAGCAGAACCACTGCTGAGTTTCAGTTTTGCTTCCAGTAGCATAGCCCTGTTCACTGAACTCCTATTTTGGAAGAAATTGCATTAGCATTACTTCTCTGAGAGGCAGAAAACTAATAATTGCCTTTTAAGTTTTAAGCATGTTTTTCAGTATGGCAAAAATTGGAAAATGAATTGCCTTTTTTCTTAAGATTCCTGTCAAATTGATGAAGACAACACCGGCCAAGGGAGGCTGTCTTCCAAAACCTTCTAAGTGACTTTCTGTGTTTGCAATTATTTTTCTGGATGAGCATATCACATTAACTTTGCTGCTTCTTGTGGTCTTCCTGGAACAGAAAGGGAGTTTTCTGTCATAGAAGTTGTAGTGTATTAATGGAGACACTTTCTGGGTGCTATTGCATAGCATGAAGAGGAAGAATAGTCGGGGTGAAGATGCAGAAGTGCTTGAAGAATAGTTCTTATCCTGGCAGAGTATTTGGACGGCCTGTGAAGCTTCTCTGACTTCCTGCAGCTAATACAACTGAAATCATCAAGGGTTAACTGTGGCTGCTCAGGAATGCTAAAGTATGGCTGGTACTTGGACAAGTTGGGTCCTCTTTTTAACTTAGCCACTGGTTTCCAAGCAACCTTCAACTAAAGCGCTTCAGGACAAACTGAGGCCAAAACGATGCGGGAGCGCGACTCGAACATGCCTTGCTTCTTTTTGCCATCTAACCCCTAGCCTTAATTTCTCATGTGTAAATGGGAATGACAACATCTCCAAAATTTTTTTCCCCACTCAGTATTCTCTGTTTTGATTGTGATTCTAAGTTCTCCACTGATGTGATTGTATCTCACGGGTCATGAATAGACTGACAAGGACATGACATGCAGGAGGTCTTTGATCATGATTGGTATTTCTAGCTGCTACTATAGCTGTATCTCATAATATAAATACTATGGATACTTATACAAAATTCCCTAATCCAACAGGTATTTTTCTGCTACAGCATTCACAAAAATATTGTGAAGGTTAATAACAATACAAACATTCTGCAGATATTTACTGCAGGGCAAGACTGTGGGAGCAGAGATGGGAGCGTGGGAAAAGGGGAAAGGGAAAAGTGACATTTTTTGCTGAAACACTTTCAAATTAATTCATGTAAGCCTTCTTAAATCCACCTTCTGTGTATCTTGTCCACATGTAATCCTGTCTGCATAAGTAGTTGATTAAGAAAAATCAATGTTGTTTTATACCATGTCTTTAGAAGGAGGAAGTAGTCTAGGAGGTTTTCTTCTGCATGTCTGTAAGTCTCAGGGAAATCTGACCTTCAAAGATGCCACAGTTATCACACTACTTTGTGCAAGCAAATTATTATTGTTGTAACATCTAACTGAATTCCTTTGGCCTATGTAAAAGGGACTGGAAACTATATTAGGGAAGCAGACAGCGATTTCAGTTCCCCTTGGCTACTGCCCCACATTTATCACCTGTGTGTCAAAGGGCAGTAATTAAGAGAACATATAGAGAAGATTGATTTCTGTCAGGTTTTTGTAAGTTGCCTCAAGACAGAGATTTGACAGATATTGAATAAACCTTGAATTTTTTTTTGTTGGGCTTTTCTGAGTAACCACTGTGGGCAGGTTTGGAAACCACTGCTTTTCATTAGTGTGAAAAGGCAGTTAACTGAATTCAGAAAGAATTTAGCTCCTGATGGGGTCATATCCAGCCCATTAGAAAATGCTTTGATTTTGCCTAACAGAATCACAAAAATGAACAGAAATATAGATTATAATTTGGCTTCAGTAAATGGCTATCTGCATTTCTGGACAAGTAAGTGTCAGTGTTTGCAGAGAAGCACTGCAGATCTTTGAAAGCTCTTCTGATACCCATCTGAGGCAAATGTGATACTGAGATGCAGAGATTTAAAGAGGACTGTAGGTTTATAAAATAAAACAATTATTGATAATAGTCTACTGTAGACAAATAAAAGTTGATGTTTACAGTCATGCTTGAATAAGTACCATCCATTATTAAAAACTAATGTTTTTTTCATTACAGATGTACTGTAGAGGTAGGCCAGGCATTCTGGCAGTGTGCTGTGCTACACTGGTATGCATCTGAAATCTGCCACCTGATTTGGAAGGACTGTCAAGCTTAGCATAGCAAATTTGGTATCAGAGACTTGGCTTGTGTAAATGATCAAAGAGAAAATCCCTACAATGGAAGAAATCTGAGAGGAAATGTGTCTATAAACCTCAGAATAATGTAGTAATGACTGACCATGGCTATTGCAAAGACACCTGACTTTATCTGAACAGAAAGGGGACCAGAGGGTGGTCTTTGTTTCAGATAAACAGCTATTCACTGAGTGGATCAACTGGTGGTGTAAATGGCTCAGTCCAGCACAGAGTATAAAAATTAAACAAATGAATTTTGAAGAGAGGAATGGGCTTGGGCTGGTTTAAACCCATGTGTTCCTTCCAGTGGACAGTCAGTGTTGTGATGGTGAGCATGTTATGGAGGTTGGTGGTAGAGTTCATGTTGGTATTGTAACTGAACTGTGTAATGCAATTCCTGTATTTTCCTTACACTTGTATTGTGATTTTAGTATATTGCAGTACCACTCTGCTAAATCAAAAATCCCATGTACATTCAAATATAATCAAAGAAGTAGATCTGATACTAAACATTACACTCCCCACAAGTGGAACATCTAGAAGTACTTGGTCAGAAAGTATTCAACTCTGTCAATTTGGAAAAATCATAGCTCTAGTCTTAAGAGATTATATTTAAAGTAAATCATGCCATCTGTTTTCTAAATCTTGAGAAGTCTAGATCTGAATTTCATAGGTCAAAGCTGTTACTTCATATCAAATTCCCATCTGTCCACCTGCATCCAAACTAAATTAACAAATGAAGTGGCCCAAAGGGAGAAGGTAACCTTTGCAGATGTGTTGGCAAAGTGGAGGTTAATCAGCCTGAGGCACTCTACCTGAGTAGTGGTTTAAACATAGATCCCTTGCTCTGTGTGTCATTTGTCTGATGCTGAGGCTGTGCGAGCATGGAGGACGCAGCCTAATCTGAATTTGGAGCAGAGAGAGGGAAGCCTATAGACAAGATACTTATGACAATAGCTGCTGTTGCTCTCAGGTGTCACTATATGTTCAGCACAATAGCCCAACCTGATGCCACCAACTGGATGAACACTTTTTGTGACCTTTAGGTTCAAGTCTTCCTCATTCACAAAGAAGCTGGTCACCTTTTGACAGTCCAGAAACTTCCTTAATATAAACCTGGATTCATTAATTAAGACTCTATGTTATAGATTTAAATACATAAATGCATGGATAAAAATGTGCTTTAAAGACTTACACATTAATGATGTGAAAATATGTCACTTCATAGTCCACTGGTAGTCAGTCATTGGATAATGCCATATCTGGACCATAGTAAGAAATTCAAGGGAATGAAGATTTTGTAAAGTGTGGTTACCTGCTTAGAGAGACTTTATAATAGAACATGATCTACAGTCCCTCACATTGTGGAAACGCTTCACCTCGACTGAGAGAGCTCTGTCTGACTGCTCCAGTGTTCACACAGAAACAAATTGCTCAGAGTTGCTCTTGCCTAGAGGACAAGAAGTTAATTAGATTGGGACAACTGGGATTGCCTAGAAGCCTATCCCTGTGTGTCTCTTTGGATGTGAAAAAATGTTATGTCCTTTCAGCTTTGCTATCAGGAGCACTTGGCTGGAAGGTCTTTCAGAGCGATTGGCTTGATGTCTGCAGAGAGTAGGTATTTTCCTTTGAAGCATCTGGTCTCAGTGATGACATACATCTGCAATGCTGTTTATTGATCAAGCTTTGATGATTTGGCAGAACAGGGTTATGAAATGCTGCTCAGCCTGTGAAACTGGAGTCTGGCAATGGGAACCAACTCATGGTGCTTGGAAGTTACTCGTAAACAAAAACTGCTTTGACTTTTAAAAATGGTTGTATTAAATACTCATTGATGTGTTTGTTGTGGTTTTTATTGAGAGAAACAAACACAATAACCTCTCTGATTTAACACTGTTTCCAAGTCATCCATAGAAATTTTGCACTGCGTTTTTGCTACTCTGATAGTAATTTTCATAATATTCAGCAAAACACGGTACAGAGAATTTGAATTATGTGGTAATCTTTCTTTAAAATACAATTCAATGCCATAAATGTACAGGACAGAAAACATTTTCAAGGCATGGTTTTCAGGAAAAAAAGGTCGAAAAAGCTAGTAGATTCTTCCCATAAACAAGGAGAAATACAACGATATACACATTGTACATTCTGTCTGTCAGATTTGGCAACAAAAAGGTGATGGTGGTGGTCTGCCCAGACCACAGTGATTTTGACAGCAGAAAAGCCAAATGAATCTAGGTCAAGAGCTGGAGCAGCTCTGCTCTGGAGACAGGCTGAGGGCTCGGCTGGTTCAGCCAGGAGATGAAAAGGCTCCTTTAAGGGGAGACCTCAGAGCAGCTCCAGTGCCTAAAGGGGCTGCAGGAAACCTGGAGAGGGGCTTTGGCCAAGGGCTTGTAGGAACAGGACAGGGGAATGGGTTTAACTGCCAGAGGGGAGATTGAGATGAGCTCTTGAGCAGAAGCTGTTCCCTGGCACAGGGTGCTCAGAGAAGCTGTGGCTGCCCCATCCCTGCAGTGTTCAAGGCCAGGTTGGACACAGGGGCTTGGAGCAACTGCTCCAGTGGAAGGTGGACAGGGATGAGCTTTAAGGTCTCTTCCAGCCCAAACCAGTGTGGGATTGTGTGAAATTTTGAAGATCCATGGTTTTCCCTCCAACTTTGTTTAGGAAATGAAAGTGGGAATTTCTTTGTAAGACAAGCGTTATGTTCAGAGGTGATACAGCATGAGACCAGCCAATGCAGGATGAACTTCTAGACATACAAATCTTGGCTATGAGGTTGCTGGATCTAACAAGAGGGAGCCCTAAGTCCTTGCGCTTGCACATGTCTATGGTTACAGCAGTGCAGCTGAAGACAGACAGTTAAGATTATAACTCACATGACTTGTAAGTAAAGCCTTAATGATGGTATAATTACTGAACTTTAACTTCTCCTTGTGGGAAATCCGTGCTTTGAAAGTGCCTGCAATGATGTTTACCACAGAAACACAATGCTTTGCAGAGGGGATTTTTGTCCTGTAACTACTCATAAACCCTTGATCATACCCACAGGCAACATAGTGCTGTGTTTTGCTGAGGTGCATGTACACACTTCATGCTGTCTGATACTGGTGCTTATCAGGGATTCACAAATTCCAGGCAGAAGCTGGGTTTGCTTCATAATCCTCATTAGTCTGGAGCAACCGAGAAGGAGGAGGAGGAAACACTCTTCAGAGTCCAAGATTTGCCTAATGTGTGCTTTTACACAAACGAATGAGGTAGCCACATAGAGCTCTGAATCCTAGAAACGTGCTATTTTGTAGTCTTTAAGTGTTCTTTTTGCATGTGAGGAGGTGGCTTTCTGCAGCCTTCTCTTAGCATCAAGTTATCTGGCAGGGTTCAGCTGCTCTGCTCAAGCAGTTGTGAACATCTAAAGATGCTTTTCTGGCAAGGGAAGAGTAACCTTTTAGTCAGGATCTGTAGATCAGAGATAAGCATGCTCATTCTTCACTGAAGCAACGGTATTTTAGGAACTGTCAGACTAGTAAAGACTTGACTACTCCCTTCCCCCCCCCCTTAACAACTGCTGTATCTCTGCTTTCTTCCAACTGCACACAATCCCTATGGATAATGCTCCAAATTGCATGCGTGCCCTGCGAAGCTGGAGCACTTAGGCAGATGTGTTTGCAGAACGGATGAAAACAAATGGTTCTGTTTAATGGAATCAGTGTACTTAAATAATGTACTTACGTACTTCACACTCCTGAATGCTGTTGGCAAGTCCTGCTGCATCTCCTAGGGGTGCTGAAAAAAGGCTTCTTTGACATGTGCAGGCTCTTTGCTGTATACCTAAAAGTGCAGCTGTGCTGTCTAAGGTTCGTGTTCAAGTCATCACCTCTGTCTTTAGCTATAAAAACAAAGCTGGAGACGTTTAAAATAGCCTTTGCCACTTCTTTCACTTCAGAACGTAAGGAAACGATCCGCTTATCACGAAGTGTTCCGGAGCCTGGAGTTCTGGAGATCAATAGGTCCATTGGAATGGGGAATTCCTTCACTTTGAGGAGCTGAAAGCTTCCTTTCTCTTGTCACCAGGGAAGCTGCGGCTGCCCCATCCCTGGCAGTGTTCAAGGCCAGGTGGGGTAAAGCTTGGAGCAACCTGGTCCAAGGTATCCCTGCCCGTGGCAGAGGGTTGGAACTGGATGAGCTTTAAGGTCCTTGAGGATTTGGTTCTTTTTCTTACCCCAGCCTTTCTCTGGGGAAGATAGATTGTGCAGTACGAAAAGTATTCCATCCTCTTTAGAGTTTGCTGGAATTGTGTAAGTATGTGCTAGGGTGTATATTAAAATACCCAGATGCTTGGGCTTCCTTTGTGCTAAGGCAGATCCTGTACCAAACTGTTGTATCTTTTGTTAGCCTGACTTCCAAAGGAAGCCAGGGATTCGTACTGTATCCTTGAAGCAGGCAGTTGCGGTGAATCCTTTGAAGGATTTATTCCATCCTCTTGAACTGCCTTCAAAGTCTCTTCCTATCCCAACATGACTTCCAGCTCCAGCGAGTGCCTGTGCTTGTGTATGTAGGCTTTCTTAGAATAGCTTTGGTTGTCATCTTTCAACCTGAAGTGCTCTTGCACTGTTGAACCATGTGCTTCCCTTCCTTTCTTTTCCCTCTCAATGCTTTTTCCTGCTATGCACTGGCTAGTTGCTGGTCGTGGCACACTTTGACTTTGATCCGTTGACTCCCTTCCTTCGTGATTCTCATTGTCCTCCTTCAAACCATCTCCTTGTGCAGTGTCACTTGCTGTGGTGAGCTACACTTGCGTGTGGGCTCTGTGAGGAAAGCAGGGCCTTATTGAGCAGCAGTAATGATCCCACTTCATCCGTCCTTGTCAGTGCAGCTCTGGAGTGAGCAGGAACAAAATGAGTGGCTTAGGTTTTTCCACCTAACACTTAAAGCAAAAGGTAAAGAGGCTCTTACTTTCCTTCCCTGCCCTTTTCTCTTAGTGAAAGACTGCTTCTGGAGTATGGGGATGCTGATCGTGAGGCAAGGAAAGCATGAGCTAGTTACTGCTATGAGGTGCAGCCCTGCTCCCATAACTGCGTCTCTGGCAAGTCCCTTCAGCTTGCTAACCTACCAGGGATTGGGGTTTTGTTCCTTACATCAGCTTAGCTGCCTTGTTATCCTGCCCCTCATCCTCCTCCTTTTGGCCTCAGGACCTGGGGGTGTGTGGCTGGCAGCCCCCTGCATCCTTGCATTGCAACCAGTGGAGAAAAGGCAACAGGTTAGAGAGGAGGAGAGTCCCATGCTTTCCCCAGGCTTTTTATTGCCTCTTTTTCCTAAGGATGCAACCTTAGGAGGGGAAATCCTCATGTGTGCAATGTCTGCCAGGCCTCCAGGTATTTAGGGAGATGCAGAGAACTAGCTGTAACACAGAGTGAGCTTTTGAGTGATGGGGAGGTTGAGCCTGCAACATTAATCACCTCTCAGCTTCGCAACCCGAATCCAAGAGTATCAGAAAAGCATGTGAAGATCTTAACTAGCCCAACAGGGAGAACATTAAGGGAAGACTTCCTCCAGAGTGCAGAGTGCTCCTGGCTTGCACACAAATCTCCCATTTAAAAGACCCTGAACTACAATAGAAATGCTTCAGCTTTAAGGAAGCCAAAGTCTTTCTCAACAACAGGGAGTGTTTGTGTCCAAGTGATGCAGTGAGGTTCAGCGTACTGACGCTGTGTGCTGGGGTCCTCAGCATCTTGGCCTTGGACTGTTGTATTGGGTTACAATAAAAGCTAGAGGCTTCACTGAGAAAACAACCCCTTTGGTGAGTTACACTTGTATGCACAGATGATTTTACCCATGCATGCATATAAAGTACAGCTGCTGCAATAGGCCTTATCTAAGCCATGAATTGTCTTCCTACTCTGCAGGAGTATGGTGGTTGGGATAGCTTTGTTCTCCATGCTTGTGAGTGTTAGCAGAGTGGCTGGCTTTGACACAATCTGCTGTTTTCACTCTCTTGCTGAAGGATCTTCTTGATGAAGATCCTTTTGCTTAGGGTCAAGGTCTTCCTTTCTAATTCTTATGTTAATGGAGGGATTTGACAGCTCTAATAGCCAGCCCTCTCTGCTCTTGAATTCCGGGAGGAATGAAAACAGACACATGGTAAATAAGGAAAGGCTTAATTTAAGTTGTTCTTCTTTATCCGTTTTATCTCTGCAAAAATATTTTTAGCCCTTTCTAAAGTAACAGGATGCTGCCTGGCTTAAATATTGGTAAGGGCAGAAAATCCAGGATGACTGAAAGCTAGGAATGACAAAACTGGAATAGGTTGCCCAGAGAAGCTGTGTCTGCCTCATCCCTGGCAGGGTTCAAGGCCAAGTTGGACAGGACTTGGAGCAAGCTGCTCTAGTGGAGGGTGTCCCTGCCTGTGGCAGGGGGCTGGAACCGGTTGAGCTTTAAGGTCCCCTCACCCCAAATCAGTTTGGGATTCCATGGACCTAGGGGAAGGTGTTGTAACAGACTTGATGTGTTTTACCTGTCCTGTTAAAAAAGCAAGCTTGTTCTTAGTGTAACGCTTCATCTGGCTTGGATAGACTTCATTGGCTTTTTCCTGCAGTAAGTTTGCTTTCTGTAGTGGATAACTGATATTTCTAACAAAGAAAAACCAAGTACAGGTTATTTTGCTGCTATGGAGAATAGTCTTAAGGGCAAGTAGGCAGTGTGGAGGAACACTGCAATAGAATATTTAGCTGTGCTCTGTTGCTTGCTTTGTCCTACCAAAGCAAGGCTAGAGATACACCTTAGGTTGCTTCTGATATTTGTAGTTGTTCAAATTGTCACACATGCACTTGTCCAGAACAGATTCCTGCCCAAGCTCCTTTGTCCTCTTTATGGACGCTTCTCTTTCCAATGGATTCCTGTTGTCTTGCCTCTCCTTTTCAATGCCTGAATGAAGGGTAGGCCTACATTCACGGAGCGATTTCAGCAAATTGGATTGGTTTTAACCTCAATTCAGTAAAGCTTTTGGGTCCTCTCATTATTTGGCCTTTAATGCATGTTAACAGCCTGAAGAGTTTTTTGTATGAGTAAAGAATGGCAGGAGTGAAGCTGTAAACAAGCATCTATTCAATGCCATTCCAATCCTTTGGAAACCAAACCAGATCCACCTTGAATGTGTGTTTGGTGAGTGTTACGCTCCCCTGCCCTTCTTTTGAGCTGCTGCTCTGTTACATAGGAACCAAACTCTTCCAGAATACAGCCAATACATGAAGCTACATGCTCCTAGATTATAGCTGTGTGCCAGATGCTGACAACAAACTTCTGGTAGTCAGGATTTCTACTGGGAAAAGGAATAGCCTTAGTTAACAGCAATGCTGGAAGATGCTGCTATTGTGCTTGTTAGAAACAGCCACTAACCAAAAGGGTTTGGTTATTGATGGATGAGCCCGTGCTTGCAGAGCAGCGACTCTGGTTTCAAGTGCTCTTTGATCACTGCTGCTCCAAACATGCTATTTATAGATCTAATTTAGCTGTTAAGCTCAGCCATGAGTTGAAAGCAACATAGGAATAGAGGGAAAAAAACCTAGGAACGCCTTCTGCTCCTGGACTCTTGGCAAACCACAGACTCAGCCCTGATGGATGGAGACCTTTTCAGGTTGTTCAGACTCTCCAGAGCTTTCCCTGTACCTGTCTGCTTGGCAATCACTGTGAGGAGCTCTGAAATGTAGGCGCGGCGTGTAGCAAACAGCCGGCTGCTGCTGTGTGCTGCTCTGCAGCCTGAGCCACTTGATAGGGCTTTTCATCATGTTTATAGCTTTGAGAGACACTTCCATGGCAGGGATCTTCATTTAACTGAGGAGAGGATCTTGTTTTCATCTTTTTCCTAATGCTCTTTTCAAGTTGAGCAGTTTCATTCCTTTGAGCTGGCTCTACCTTTGGGTACAGCTCATTTCATTAGTTTCATGCTCTGTGTGGTAGATTTTATCACATCCTTTTGGAGCTAATCCTTGCTGCCAAGTGGAAGTTCTGCACAGTGTAATGCAGCAAACCAGTACTTGAGTCTCTGTCTCATCCATTTCCATGGAGTGGAAAAATGTGTGACCTTACAAGAGCTCACACTTGCCTCCTGCCATGGAGATGCGTGTGAGCTGTTGGGTTTGTCCAGTGGGATCTCTGTCCTGTCTGCTGCTTCTAAGAGCAGAGGCTTAATTCTTGCATTGCAAAGCACGTGTCTGGGGTGACTGCTGGGATAATAACATGGCTTTTCTTACTCTTCCTGGGAAGGATGGTTAAGCTTTGATGTGATGGTCAACTGCTTTCTGTGCCACTTGCTGCTGGACCTGTTGATGGCTCCATGCGTCTCTTTGGGCTGATGTTAGTGAAGAACCTTAGGGGGTTTGAAGGGATTTAGTTGACTCTGTATTCTGCTCCTTACCTGTGGTCACGTGGTGTTAATAATTAATCATGCATCATAGAATACACTATTATTAACATGGCCATTATGTCACACCTTTTCTTTGGTCTTATTCAGGTGTGATTTGCAGGTAACACATGGTGGAGTGTTTGTGGGGATGTGCCAGCCACTTGCAAATGATGAAGTGATGTGGCTTTGATGATTGTCATTATAGTTCTGACTGGGAAGCATGGTTGTAAAGCACAAGGCTTGTGGAAAAGGCAAGTCTCTTCCAAATTCCTGCTTAGTTTCCCATAAAACCTTCTCATTTTGTCTATAGTATCCTTCAGCGAGGAGTCCTTCGAGCCACTGACTACCTGGATCTTGTACTCAGGGCTGGCCACTAGTTCCTACTCCTGCCCTTGTGCTTGCTAAGCACCTATGGGTGGAATAGGCTGGGAACTTAAGCTGAGTGCTGTTTGGAGCATCGATTTAACCATTTCTTGTCATAGGTTCATGGAATGCTTTGGGTTGGGAGGGCCCTAAAAGCTCCTCCAGCTCCAATCCCCTGCCAGGGGCAGGGACACCTTCCATAGAGCAGGTTGCTCCAAGCCCCTGTGTCCAACCTGGCCCTGAACACTGCCAGGGATGGGGCAGACACAGCTTCTCTGGGCACCCTAATGCTCAGGAAGTGCTAAAAGGTCACCAGCTTCCTCCCACCTGGAATGGCTTGTTCCTAGTGGTTACTGTGGTAAATAAGTGAGCTTTGAAGAGCCTCTTCGAGTTCCTTGTACCTGGTGCAGACAGCACACAGACCATGAATTCACATCCATCTGCTTGCAGGGTAATATGGGATTTGCTTGTTGTGCCTTCCTCTTCCCAGTTTTTTTTTGGGGGGAGGGCTATTTTGAGTGCTTGGGTGTAACATATCCCCAAACTGGACTGCTTCTGCCAAGCCCCACTGTGAACACTGGAACATGAATGAATACTTATTCTAAAATTGGCTTTGATGTAGTGCATGTCTTTAAGCAAAGGCACATGGGGAATTTGTTTTGGACAATGAATGGAGTTCTCTTGGGATTTGTATTGTATCTTGTAAAGAGGGCACATTTACCCAAGAAACAAAACTGTCAACTCCCGTGTTTTCCCAGAGAGCTCCTGTTGCTTCAATAATGCACTTATCTGGGACTCTCTGCAAGTATCAAAAGGCCAATTATGTGCAGCCTGGGGAGGCCCAGGGAGAGCTGGGTTTGTGCTTGAATGAATAGATATAGGCTGGTCACAGCAGGTCTGATGTCCTCCCTAGCTCACGGCTGTACGTTTGCAGGGCAGAGATGGCAATCATTTGCTTTCTTCCCGCATCTCCTCTTTGCTCAGTTGGAGGGGCTCTTAGCAGGGCCGCATCGTTTCTGCTGCTGGTTAGACAAGACATTAAAGACAACTTTAAATGCAGCCCCTTGGAAACAGCAATCGGGAATGGCTTGTGACAAGGCAGGGGAGGGAATGCCTCACGAAGGAGGTGGGAGTCGTCTTTTAGGTTGGTGTTTTAGGGCTGGAAGTGTCTTATTTTCTGACCTTCAGTTGAATAATAAAGCCCACCCCATCAAACATCACTCCCCCCTTTTCCTCAACACAGCAGGCTTCATCCCAGATTCAATAGCTGGGTTTGTGGGGTTGAGTATAGGTTTCATCAAGTTGGGTCTTGCTTCTCTCTGCAGGGGTTGCCCTCTCAAACAGGATCCTCTTACAGCCTTTTGAAAGGGGAAATCATCAGGCCAAGTCAGGGGTCCTGTGTGGTGTGAAACCGGCACTTATGTGGAGAGATGAGCAGATGATCTGTGCTTCATTATTTGTAAAGGCTGCCAGTGGAGAGCTTATTTATAGAGGAAGAGTTTCATTATAACATGTGTTGCTCGCTTCGGGCTTTCTCCCAGAACTCATTTCCTTTCGCTTGGAGGGTTTCTTCTTGATTCCACTTTTGTATCTTGAAGATGAGCACTGTTTTGTCATTCCTGGAGATAGGAAGGAGGGGAGGCTCGGGACATAGATTCTGCTTTTGAAGCTAGGACCTAGCCAGCTCTGACATTCGGGTCATGGTCACTATTGTCTGAAGGGGATTGCTTCAACACCTGCGACTCCATAGGATCCCTCAGTTCAGAGCGATTGCCAAAGCAGCTCCTTCATGCAGTGCATGTTGCTGGCTGGTTTGATTCCCATGGCTCAGTTATCGAGTGGGTACAGAGCCTGGTTTCTGTGTATTCAGGCTGAAACTGCACTGCAAATGTGTGTTGCTTTTACAAAGCAAACTTGTTAGGAGATGGTTTTGATGACAGCGTTGTTGGCACGCTTGTGAGGAGTCTTCTGTCACAGGAGTGTGTTTCTGCTGACCCAATGCAGCCTGCTTTGCCTGGAGGAGCTCTTCCATTGCCTGCAGAGAGAGCCCATACGCTGTGTAAAGGGAGCTTGCTATTTCAACCATCCTGGCAGGCTTTCTCTTGTAGTCCTGGGTGTGCTGGGTCTGTAACCTCTTAAAATGGCTGCTACTCCAACAGCCTCATTGCCCACATCTTTAAAGCTGAAGGTAGAACAGCTTGGCCACTGGTTTTTATGTCTGGAACACTCCCTGGATGCTTTTGCACTGTGTCTCCACGTGGCAACAGGCTGAGGGGGCCAGGCTGGGCTTCCTGTGCCAATGCACCGTCCACACTGTTGTGTGTATCCTCTTCCTCCTGACCATGGTGTAAGGTTATGGCTGTGGGATGTCTGTTTGGTTGGCCCGATGGACTAAAGCTATTCAGTGTCTAACGTCCTTTCACAGGCTTGGAGGTAACAGACTCTTATATCTAGGTCTGGACACAACTCTTTGAACTCCCAAATAATAGAGTGGGTTTGGGTTATGAAGGGGCCTTAAAGATACCTGCTTGCAGCTCCCCTTCCTGTGGCTAAAGACATGTCCATGCTGATGATGAATTTTGGGTAGGGGGTGAGTAGTGGTTTCTGGCTTTGCTTTTGGAGACAGACGGATGATGCTTTTGCTTTAATGAAGTTCAGCTCTTGAAGGCTAAAGATGTGATTTCATTTGAATGGTTTAATGTTTTCATTAACTCAGTATTTCGTGCCTGAAATATTTCGTGTCTTTAATAATGTATTCCTATTTTGGCATGAGATTCTAGTGAGTGATTGCTATATGCTATGGTTAGAGGTGTCATCTCTTCCTAAAACTGGGGACAAGGGTGCATAGGGGAGAAGAGCTGGATGAATCCAGGTGCTGTTGTGCTGTTGAGATTATCTGCCTAGTTTTAATAGCCATTATGGCACAGTGGGTTTTGTGGGTCCCCCCTGCAACTGCACAGCTCGGGTCTTTAAAACAATTAAGCTTAAATCGTTATGTGGTGAAAACAAATGTGAAGGTTTCCATGAAGAGCAAAAAGCCATGTTTCTGACTGCCCTTTCTGCTTTCTCTAGCTTCCTGGTCACAGCTTCAGGCAAGGCTACAATGCTGATGTTGGTGACAAGTGGATTTGGCTCAAGTGAAGTCTGCTCCCTTCAGAACCCTAACAGCGATGGACCACAGCGCTTGTGTGAAGCTGCTGAGTTCAGCGTGTGCCTGCTCTCCCATCAGTTGTGTAGCACCAAGAAAACATGGGTTAAATCATCTTCCAGCATAAGAGAATAAGCCCTTAGAAGGGAAATCACTTTATTCTGCTTCGTTCTTACCTGATGAATTTGGGGTGCTTTGGATGTTGGCTGGTTTATGTGTGGTAGCAAAGTGATCTGGGATTACAGGGGCAGACTTGAGATCAGCGCTGGACTTGCTCTTCATCAGGGCTGTGGTTTACTATCCAGGATTGTTGTTGTTTTGCTGAATGAAAAGAAATTAAACCTGTCTCTTCCTGGCTCTCACAAGTGAATTTCTTGCTGTGTCATGCATGGTGTTTTATTAGTTTCATTAGAAGAGTGCACATGCTAACAAACCCCGAGCTTGGAGCATGTTCTGAAAGCCTCTTACCGGACAACAGCATCAAAGGAAGAAAGCAAAAAGTTCATTGAGAGAAGGGAATAAACGTTGATCTCAATTGAAACAGTATAAAACCCCTTCCCATACTAATTGCTACCAGTTGTACTCCGAGCTTCCTCCATTGAATGGGCATGGCATGAAAATGTTTGTTGGGTATGAGAGACAAATGTAATTATTATTTTTGCAAGTCCCTGAAACTCCAAGTTGGAATTCTTTGTGAAGAGATGATTCATTTGGTATGAGTTAGTCCCAGAACTGAGGCATCTTGGCAGTAGTTCAAGCAATGCTGTCCAGAGTTAGGCTGCAGTGATTCTGTGTTTCCAACAAGGGGCTGACTCCTTCCCTCACTGAGTGCAAGTGCTGCCAGGCATTCCGCTGCCTTTGGATTCAGCAGCCAAGCCTCTTTCCATATCAAAACTAGGATGAAAAGATTGCTTCCTTGGGGGCCTGGATGGATACCTGAGCAGTGGGATAGAATTTTTTCTCATCCCACTGATCCCTTAGCATTATTTTCTGGGTTTTATGGCTTTCAGGAAGCCAAAGGGCTGACTGCTTCGATGCCACAGGGCCAATCCTGCGCTAATGCAGCTGGTGTCCTCAAGTGATGAGCAAGTGAAAATGCAGCCGAACTGCTGCAGTTCTATAGTCCTGTGCATTTCTTGAACTGCTGCAAGGTGAGCTGTGCGTTTTCACCTTCCAGAGGCTGGTTCTTGGGGCACTGGACCTGGTGCAGCTCAGCAATGGGCTTCCTTATGCCATGTCTTCTTCAGGAAAGTGTATTTTGGTGCTCTGAGGACCTTCAGCCCTAGAGGCTGTTGTCTTCTATGCAGTGAGATGCTGAGCAATTACTGTTAGCTGTTCTTTCCCTATCCAGAGCAGCATCTCTCAGCAGTGAGTAATGAGCATGGAGATGAAAAGAACATCTGCTGTGGCTTTAGGTTGCCTTTGGAGCAGCCCAGCTCTGTTTTTACAGGTGTCCTCCACCTCAGCCTTGCTGTGTTCTCCAGGTACTGTAACTCACTTGGGTGGTGGATCTCCTAGAAGGTAAAAACACTGTTTGGGGTGGGTGTAGTGCCGAGGAAGCTCTTGGCTTCAACTTTGCCACAGTGGAGCCCAAGGGGGGTGCAGAGCGTTCCTAAAAGCCTGCTCCAGCAGCACACTGAGAGCTGACCTGAGCTTTGGATGGGAAGGACTTGAATTCCAAGCGGAAAAGCAGTGGGATAAGACAAAATGTGTGTTGAGATTACTTCTCTTTTTATTCTAATCCAGGGTTTAACTCTGCTTTAGAAGTAAAACTGTTTATAAACTGAATCTGTAAAGGAAATAGCTTTCTCTCCTCTTGCTGTAGGAAGGAACTGTGCTCTTCTCTTCCCTCCTTCCCACTCCAACACCTCAGAAAAAGCCATCTCTTAGCAAACCAGCTGTAAAGATTCTGCCTTCTGAGGACGGTGCTGTGCCAGTTGGATGAATCTGACTTCATGCAAGCTTAGAGAAGCTAAAATGGCTCAAGTCCTCTCCGTTCTTCTGCGTAGGTGCGTGTGTGATAGCATCTGTGGTCTGTCCTCTTATCCTGAGTTCCCACTGCCTGTGTTAATGTGTGGGGAAGTCTGCCTCTTGCCTGTCATACCCCGTGCTTGGTTCTGCCTGCTTTACAAAGACAGAACCAGGTGGAATGGTGGTGGTTCTGTTACAGCCATCAAACCATGGGCAGAACCATCAGCTTTCGTGGTGGCTGCGGTCCTGCAGGTAACTCCACCTTGGATTCACTTTTTAGTTGCATGGAAAGGGAAGAGAAGATGGGTGGGAATGGGTCCTGCCTCCAAAATGAAGGCTTGACATGCTACAGCCTCAGATGAGGTAGTGAAGGTTGCTTCTCAGCCTTGGGAACCTGGGAGTTCATGCCAACACCTATCCCACTCTTAAGAACTCTCCTTAACTGCCTTTCGGGTTTGGTCTCTTCGCCATCCATCCATGGCCTTTCCTATGGTTGACTGGCGCACGTTTGTGCTTTCCCAGTATGTCCATTAGGACCTTCCTTGTCAGCTAGGGGACAGCTGGAACTGTTATGGGTATGACAGGGTCAGCCTCTGCTTACCTGCATGTGTCTGTATCTCCTTGTGCTTTGCACTTCACACTGAGGTATTCAGGTTGCCTTGCGAAGCCGTGGCTCCCCCGTCCCTGGATGGGGCTTGGAGCAAGCTGCTCTAGTGGAAGGTGTCCCTGCCTATGGAACTGGATGAGCTTTAAGGTCTCTTCCAACCCAAACCATTCCATGATCAATTGAAAGGATTGTCTCGCCTCCATATACTCATAGTTCATGTGCGTGTGATGCTGGGCAAGCTGCTCAAAGGTGTGTGACCCTGGGAGCTCCCATCCGTGTTGGTCAAAACAACCTATCTCTGACAGTGTTGCTTCCCATGACGATGCTTAGCTTGGATGTGAAATGAGTGTTTTATAAAGCACTGGCTGCATGATGGAACAAGCATTCCAAGCTGTGTTCTCTGCTGCTTTCCTTGGCCTGAAAGGAGCTACAGCCTGACTTTCCCTGGCAGAAAGGTCCCATGCAGTGCTGAGAATGTGCCATGCATCCTTGCTGCAGTAATGAGCAAAGCCTTGGCTCCCCAGCAGCCTGCTTCACCCCACTTTGGTGGCGTGGGCAGGAAATCCTCTTTCACACTAGAGAAGGAGCGTTCATGAGCAAGGGAAATGATTTCCCCATGCAGCCACTCAGTGAGAAGCTTTTAGAAGCCTCTATTCCCCCTGTAAAGAGGTCTGCATTCCTTCCATAGCTGCTGCTCAGTGTCATCACGGGTGGCAGGATGTAGGGAGCTGGCAGGTTTTGCTGCAGTTCCCACCTTTCCAAGTCTTTATATGCCAAATCCATGTTCACCATGAGATCAAACCAAGCCCGTTCCCTGCTGGTGCTGTGTGATTCTCCTGCAGGTGCTGGAGCCCAGCCTAGCTGCTTCTCTATCTGATGGGCCCACTGCTGGCTCTTTGATCCCTGCTGATGTTCTCCATGCTCCCAAACAAAAGCTGCAGGTACAAATGATACCTGAACTTGATGTGTCTGAGGGAGGCAGACACCACACCTCATTCCTCCACCTGCTTGTGGATCACCTCTGATCCACATGGAGCATGGCCTGGAGACACAATCCCAGACACCGGTGCTGCTGCATGGGGGATGAAGGCTGCGTTAGTTGGCACACAGGATGTTGCACCTCCAGGACAACGTTCCTGTGTCTCCACACGTTGCTGTAAGCAGGGGAATGTGAGTGTGTGGCCCAGGAAGGGTTGCTGATGGATCAGGCTGCGTGTTTGATCTTCATTGGGTGCGGGTAGAACTCGGGCTCCTGTTGCCCTCAGTGGCCAACTGGAACGGACCTGGAAGTCAGGCTGGGGCTGGACCTTCAATGAGGATGAGAAAGCAGAGCCACTGTGGTCAATGAGAGGTCTCACAAGTCCCTGTTGACTTCTCCATAGGGTGAAGTGATATCATCTGGGTGATGAGGGAATACTGCAGCTTGACAGCAGAAGGGAGGTGAGGGACTCAACTGGAGTGAGGCATCCGAGGTTGGGGGGGATGAGCAAATGCTGATAGGGCATTGAGCCCAAGCATTGTGTTCAGCTGGCTTGGTCGAGTATCCAGGTAATCCCTGCTGCTTCCAGCAGCTCATCATGAAGGACCCTCATTGCTGTGTTGGGACAGATTGATGCTGTGTTGCTTTCCATATGGTGATGAAGAGCAGCAGGGTGGAAGACTGCATTCAGTGTTGCAGGTGCAGCTGACATGAGCCAGCATCTCTGACAGCTCCTCCTGACCTGCACCCTCAGGAGATGAGCTCCCAGATCCTGACAGTGCCTCCAGATCCTTGGATAGCCCCAAGTGTTCCCTGTGCAAAGCAAGGCCAGGTTGGTGAGTCCTGGGGCTGCTCCCATGTAACCTTCTGCTTCCCTTTGGGCTCGTGAGGTCGGGTGATGCACATCTGGCGCTGCAGCAGGCACAGTGCATCCATCTCTGTGCTTTTGTGGCACGACCTCTCCTCTTTATTCCTGGCCATGGTGGTTGCCACCCCCTGCACTGTTGCTGGAGTCCATGTGGGGCTGGGTTTCCCCTTGGTGTTTGTTCTGCCTCTCTGCAGGGCTTCAGCCTGCCTGAGGGGAGATGAGCTTCATACATAGGCTTGCAGGTCGCTGTGGGGTGGGCTGAGGCAGCCAAGGTTGTGAGCATGGGAAGGGCCCTTTGCTCCATGCTTTTAACTCTGCTTTGGCTGTTGATACCCAGAACAACCCTGGAATTCCCCATTTTATAGGATCATAGAACCGTGGAATGGTTTGGGTTGAAGGGACCTTAAAGCCCATCCAGTTCCAACCCCTGCCACGGGCAGGGACCCCTTCCACTGGAGCAGTTGCTCCAAGCCCCTGTGTCCAACCTGGCCTTGAACACTGCCAGGGATGGGGCATTGAGGTGCTCAGTAGCATGTGGTCAGCCTCAGACAGGACGAGGCTCCTGCTCCCCATCCTTCCCAGCAGACTTTCCCAGGCTCTCAGAGCATGGAAGGAGGCACCTGCACTGCCCTTGGCCACGGTGCTTCAGCTCTTGCTCAAGAAATGGGTGAGTAAAGAGCTCATCTGGCCAAGTGCTGCCAGGCTGCTGGCCAGGGGACTTCCAGCATGGCCAGACAGCAGTGTTGCAACAGAGAACCACAGAGAAGCTGTGGCTGCCCCATCCCTGGCAGTGCTCAAGGCCAGGTTGGACACAGGCGCTTGGAGCAACTGCTCCAGTGGAAGGGGTCCCTGCCCGTGGAACTGGATGAGCTTTAAGGTCCCTTCCATTCTATGTCTACAGGCCATGAGGAGCATCACCTCTATAAGTGCCCTGTGTGGTGGTGGTGGTGAGGAGCTGCCTGGGTTTCAAACAACAGCCCAGAGCCCCCTGGGCCCCCTAAGGAAAGCACAAGGAACTGGAAGACTCCATATGGTTGCGGATGCACCCAGTTGTAGCCCTGTGCTCCATCACCCGCTTTCCTGTGCTCTGCTGGGGTCATGCACCCCATTACCTGCCTCTCCCTTGTTTAACTAGGATGTTATCTGGAGCTTGGTCCGGATCTCGAGCAGAGCAGCATTCCAGCTCAGCCTGGCCAAAGGGGAACGCAGTGATATTAAAGTGTGATGTTTCATCGCTGTGTAATTAACTTCAGCTCCCTTCCAGCTCCAACAAATCACCCTCTGAGCCCGTGTTTGTACCGGGGAGAACTTTGAACTGAGTTACCAGCCCTTGTGTTGTCTGGGAGGCTGCTCCTTCTGTCTGTGTGTGGTTTGAGATACCACAGCATGGTCCCATCCAGCCCCGTTGGGGGGGGTGTGCCAGCTTCCAGGGTAAGCAAAGGCAGAGCTTGTTGGCTGTGGCTGTGATTAACCCCTAAATGGAGAGCCCCGGGCATGGAAAACCACCGCAGCATCCCAGGGAGAGCCTTTGCCTCCTCCCTTGGTGGCTTCTCTGCTGGGATGTATCCTGATACGGCCTGAGGTGGGCGCGAAGGGCTGGCTGCTCGGTTTGGTTGTGCCACCATCCCCAGGTCTTCCCCATGTTGCTCTGTGCAGACTAATCCAGTTTGTTGGGAGAGGGAATTCAGCTTAAAGCTGCTTTTCCTTGTACCTTTATTATATATACACTTATTTATCTGGTACCTTTATTCTTGTGACGGGGGCTGGTTCAGCAGAGACCTGGGCTGCATCGAAAGGTGTGTAAGCAGCAGGTCAAAGGAGGTGATGCTGCCCTTCTGCTTTGCTCTGGTGAGCCCCCCCTCCTTGCAGCACTGTGTGCAGTGATGGTGTCCTCAGCATAAGAAGCGCATGGAGCTGCTGGAGCAAGGCCAGAGGAGGCCACAAGGATGCTGAGGGGCTGGAGCACCTCTCATATGGAGACAGGCTGAGAACATTGGGGCTGCTCAGCCTGGAGAAGAGAAGCTGCATGGAGACCTCATAGCAGCCTTCCAGTGTCTGAAAAGGGCTACAAGGATGCAGAGAGGCACTCTTCATCATGGACTGTAGGGATAGGACACCGGGTGATGGGTTCAAACTGAAACAGGGCAAGTTCAGGTTGGATCTAAGGCAGAAGCTCTTCCCTGTGAGGGTGCTGA
>JANRGW010048627.1:0-21643 GCA_024733675.1 Psilopsiagon aymara
TGAGGACACCAGAACTGCACACAATACTCCAAGTGAGGTCTCACAAGAGCAGAGTAGAGGGGCAGGATCCCCTCCCTCGACCTGCTGGTCATGCTTCTTTTGTTGCAGCCCAGGATGCGGTTGGCTTTCTAGGCTGCGAGTGCACACTGCCAGCTCATGTTGGTTTTCCATCAACAAACACCCCCAAGTCCTTCTCCGCAGGGCTGCTCTGAATCTCTTCTCTGCCCAACCTGGAGCTGTGCCTGGGTTTTCTCCCACCCATGTGTAGAACCTTGCACTTGTCATGGTTAAACTTCATCAGGTTGGCATCAGCCCATCTCACAAGCGTGTCAAGGTCCCTCTGGATGGCATTCTTCCACTCGAACTGAAGTATCAACTGAACCATGCTTCTTGGTGTCATCAGCAAACTTGCTGAGGGCACACTCAATCCCATTGTCCTTGTTACCAATGGAAGAAAAATATGCTCCTAAATGTGTGTTACAGAAGGCTCCTAATTATTCAGGCTAATATATAAACATAAGGGAGAAACATAAAGAGCCCTCAGCATTATGTGAAAATTTAAATGCAGTAGCCACTGAATGATGATTCAGGCTTAAGATTTTTGACAAATAGCATGAAAACAGATAGTATTGATGTGAAGTGTGCAGCATATTAAAATGTATGCTTATGCAACCTGTTGTCAGTTTCTTAGTGTAAGACCAAATTTGATTTGTCGATCTTTTTCACTGCTGGCAATGAATAAGTGAAGAAAGCTAGACGTAGATCAGGTGTCACTACTTTTTTTTTTTTGTGTTTAGATCAAAATTGCAAAACTTGATTTAACTTATCTTTAGCCCAGTTAGTCCAGATGAATTTTGGTAACTCATAAGGACAGGAAGAGGCCTTGCTGGTTTCCTTTACTGTTGTCTACAAGTGAGTCAACTTCTGAATATTACATGTTCCATAAGGGAATAAATTTCATCTGTCAGCCATTAAATATCTTCAAATATGAGTAAACGCACATCTTGAATATATTAGTTCATCTGCAAGAAAACAGGAAAAAACCCAAACTAAAACAAAACACAGAAATTTTATATTAAATTCCTTAAAACTATAAACCACAACAATGACACCAGGGTTTTCTCTTTTTGGAGTGCCTTCTCGTGTAAGATCACAACAGTCCTCTGATTTTCTTTGACAGAATAATATATGTTGAAGTGGTGCATTTGAAGTCATACAGGCCTTTAAACAAGGTGAAAACTTCAATTAAGAGTCAGGTTCTTTATACTCAGAGCCTGAATTCGGACATAGTATTTGGAAATGCTGGGATTTGCCTCCAGTATAAACATACAAAAAGCTTGATCCCTGACATTTACTTTTTAATGCTTCTCAACAGTAAGAAAACATGGTCAGACTGGAAAATTGGGGGTTGAGGGGAAGACAAAGACCTTTCACTAATTTGTCTTTTTTTCTGTTAAAAGTATTCTGTTCAGTGAGGGATCAGAGTCTTGTTTCGCTGCAAAGGAAAGGTAAGTCCCACCCAAAGTGTGCCATGGACATGTCTGCTGGGTGAGTATGCAAAGCAAGCAGTGGGACTTCAATTTTACAATCTCAGCCCATCTTGAAGCCTCAAATATTCTTCTGTTTCCATTCCTTCTCAAAACCTAATTTCTGCTGCTGTGGGCCAGCCTCTTCTTTCTTTGAAGTGACACAGTCTGCTGTTGCGTTGGCTGCTTTCAGGAGGAAAGGTGTTTGCTCTGCAAAATGACTGTGTGGCACAGGATCTTTGGAATTTGGCTTATCTATGCTGTTCATAGTTTTATCAGTCAGGATTTTTAAGTGCACCCCACTCTTTTACCTCTGGACCAGTCTGAGAGCACAGTGGAACACACGTAGCTGTTGGCCTCTCAGATGCCCCTTGCTGAGTGGGGACAAAAGTGTCCGGTCCTTTTTTATTCCCTCTCCAGGCGTCTGTCTGCTAAGGATGTCCTGGCCACTGACGGCGTCTATCATTCCAGGGGACAGTGGAAAGAGAGCCCAAGACAGTAGGAGAGGTGGTGCCATGTCCTGGCTCAGCCCCAGGAGCTCCTCTGTTCTGAGCAGAATCTTCATGTCACTCTGACACCAGCTTCATTCCTGGTTTTCCACCAGGGTAATTAACTTGTATGGGAGCAGAGAGATGGTGAGTAAAGTAAACATTTATGCAAAGTAGCCAGGTGAGAAGTTGGGAATATGCTGTGAAAGAACAGAGAAAGATGTCTGGTATCATGGGAACCATGGTCCTTCCAGTAAAGAAGAGACAGCAAATACCAGAGGCAAGTGGCAGGGCAGAAACAGCTCTTCTAAGAGACTTTTTCTCTGGTGATGCAATGGCCAACCCCCACAGCTCAGCCCTCCAGAACTTGAGGGACAGGTTCTCCATGTGGGCAGCAATGGTCACTGGGCTCCCCTGTAGCGTGGCTGTGTGGAACAGGGCCTGTGGAAAGTTAGTTATATACGTCTGAAATAATCACTCTGTGCTCATTTTCTTACCAGCTTTCGATGAGGGTTTATCTCCCCCTGCATTCGACACTGGGAATGAACCACCCAGAAGTACCAGATTTTCTATGCTGACTTGTAAAAGGCACTTCTTCAGCAAGCCAAGAGCTGGAAGCCTATCCCTGAGCTGCATAAATTGAAGTGAGGAAACTCCCTCCATGAACAATGAAACCAGAGCCTCTTGCCTTCAGTTAGCAGTTGGGCCTTGATCTGTTTCGGCAATTCAACCCAAAAATCAAAAATCAGCACTGACTTTAAGACACGGAAAAGCAGAGCTGAAAGCTGTTGCCCCTGAAATTCAGAAGCTTTTATTCTTTCTCCCAGTTCTCTGATACATGGGGAAGACATCACCACTTAGTTTTATGAACATCTCTTTTAAAAAGCAATGAGACGGATAGAAGAGGAAAGGTCTGGAACTGTTAAAATGTCCTTGCCTGCCTTCTGGCTACCTGTGTAAATCATAGTTTGCCAGACACAGTACTGTTGAGCTTATGATGATTCAGGTGCCTGAATCAGTGTATTTAAACCTAGCCTGGGTGTTTCTGTGCTATCCTGGAGTACAGAGTACAAATAAATAACCTTAAACATGCTGCTGGGCAAGGAGTCACACTATGGTTTATGGCTTAAGCTTCTGCTATTTTTGCAGGCTGGCTTTATGTGTGCAGCACCAACAGCCCTTAGTGACACCTCTCTGAACCCCTGAGGCTAAAGTCTGATTAGCTAACTTGCCGGTTTTTTTTACAGACAAATATATTTTCCATTTTTATAAGTGTGCTTATAAGATGCTTTTAAGTTAATTTGCACAGATGCATCTTTTAATATGTTTTCTTTTCCAGTATGACAGTTCAGGAGAGGTGGAAGTTTATAAGACATGACAAACACCTACTATTTGCAAAATCCAGAAAAAAGCAAAATGCACTATTTGATTCTTTAAGAGGCTTGGAAAATACCTGGAGGCAAATATCAGGAATGAATATTTGTTTTCTTAAATGAAAGGTGCATTTTAGCTTCAGAGAAACACATACCACAGGCACAGGATAGTTTGAGGAGGAGGGGTTCTGGATAGGGCAAGCAAAACAGAACAAAGTCCATAAAGTTTGACAGCTAGCACAACTGTTTAATTAACTGCATGATTTTACTTTAGCAATTAGTGATATTTGACTAATAGCACACTCTGTTGTTGTTGTTGTTTTATCTGAAGTATGATAAACTGAATGAAGAATGAACTTCCGGTAAGATTTACTGTATAAGTTTTCACAAGAGACCCTCTAAGAGAAATTATTCCCTGAAATGTTTCCAATGCAGGTGATGCATACTCATGTTATTCATGGAAGGAGCCTGTGCTCCTCTTTCTCTATTCATGCAATAAATATCTTTCTTCAGGATGAAAATGAGTGATGTATGCAGAAGAAATTTCTTTCCTAAGAAACAGCTCTCTCTTGAAATTGCAAATCTTTTTGACACATTAGGTCACTTTGAAACAATGAAAAAGGTCTTTTCCTCAGAAACAAGAGGGATCTGAAGTAACTTCAGTAAAAACTGTTTTAGCAGATTTGGCAGAAAAGTATTTCTGTCATTCAGAGGAAGATGGGGAAAGGTCTGCAACTTTTGTAGCCTCTGTTCATTGAAACCAGGAGCACAAAAGGGATGCATCTATTGAAATTCATCTGTCTGGGGTAATGTCCCGTGTCCTGACATGCTAATTTAGTTTAAGGGGGCATCTGTTTCTGGGATCCCTTTATGCTTTCCTATCTCAGACTTCTTAAAGGAATCCAGCTTATACCTAAGAATACACTATTTTAGGCACCTAAACACAATGACCTTATTTTCAAAATGCAGCTGACTGATGAATTAAAATCATCATGAATTTAAATCCCAGGTCACTAGTCCCCGTAAGGAAACTATTGCAGAGTAAGCTCTGATGAATACATTTCCAAACGTGCTGGAAATTGCTATTTAATCAGACAGATCTTGGAGGCTGGGGAACTCATGGAAAAGCTAAAAGAAGGGTCAGACCTAAAATGCATCATCAATTAGGTCATCTGCCTATACTAATTTGTTGTAATTCTTGTAATTGCTCTGATATTGGTAAACAGTAAGGGGGAAGAGGACTGTTTTTTTTAAAAAACCCCATGAAACAGGATAAATGTAATGATAACAGTTTATTGTTGTATTAAGATGCTAGCCTGTTTCTCCTCTACTTCATTTTGCTAAAAATTAATTTAGGGGAATGTTTCCAAACTACCCTGCTAAGTTTCAGGAATTTTCAAACTGGCTTACTTTGTGCAAATAATTATTCTACGTGTTTGTTCTGCCTGGTTGTCTCATGAGTTCTTTACCCTCTGGACTTGCTTTGTTTTTAGTAGCTTCTGAGAATTATTAAGAGACTGATTTTTTGTGTTTCTGACTCATACAGAATTGAAGAAACAGCAAACTAGTTTTAACAGAGGTTGTAAGAATTTTGCTAACGTGAAGAATAAAGACTATTCTGTTAACCTGATTGCGAAACTGATTGGAGGAGTTCTTCATTCTGTTTCACTTGGCCTGAGAAAATACCAAGCTATGCACTACAGATGATCTAAAGATTGAGATTAATGCCTGCTTGTCTGATTGGAAAATACATTTGTTCCTCTTTACATCCTGTGTAGCATAAAAAGAAGTGTCTTTGCTTTGCAATAATCCTCCTCGCTGCTGTTATTAACAAACGACATTGCTCTGTTTTCCAGCAATAGATGCTATTGGACCAAGGCCTAGATCCACAAAAGACCTTAGATGCTGATGTGGGATTTAGGTGACTAAACCCAACAGTTAGATCCTCAAAATCCCTATTCAGTTGTTTAATCCTGTAGGTGCCCAAAATGTGTAGAAACCAAAGATATTAATATTAAACTTCCCAGGACCTATGTCTCTGTTTACTTGGAAGTGCATCAGACGGTGTTTGTCTCCCTCCTGGTCAGGCAGCCGTTCTCAGAGGAGATGTGCAGGTTGGTAGCTTTCAGCTCCACAGAATGCAACAGTTTCTTTCTCCCTGGTGTGGTTTCTCCCTGGAGTGCTCCTTAGGTAGTGATTCTGAGGTTACAATCCAGGGAAGAGAGTGTAAGAGGACCAAGTTCAATCCATCCTTTTCTTGCTGAACTTCAGCTCCACATCCCTTTTCCCCCAGGACAGTGGCTTACCCAGCTTTGTTGCTGTCATGATTCTGGCCATCTTCTTTTCTACTTACTCACCGATACCGCTTTTTCTTCCAGCTACATCATGAAAGAGAAGCTGAGCCTAGGTTGATTATTTGAGAAAAAATACATAGCTGCTTCTTACTGCTCGTTCAGGAAATGTCTAGGACTCTGAAAGCTTTGGTGGACAGAAGGACCTCCTTGTAGACATGGGTGAGTCACTGGAAAGATTCTGGATCATTTTGTATGCAAATATTAAAACACCTATGGACAAAATTTAGATCTGAGAACATAATTATTTGTTTCTTCATGGATTCTAAAGATATTTTATGTCATTTGGTAAATGGCAGTCGTCTGACTGCAGAGCAAAGAAGCTGGATGGTGAAAACACCAGGAAATAAACACAAGTGAATTGGAAACTCCAATTCTGCCGTTGTTGCTCAGTGGGAGTTTCACAGTAAACTCTGACTAGAGGTAATCTCAGGGATCTCCCCATAGTCCCCCATAATCTGTTTCATGTTTTTCTTCTGCTGTACCATCAGTAAAAAAGTCTGTGAATGCAAAATGCTGCCAAATTGAAAAACTTGACAAATTGAAAAAACAAATTAAACTGGGCTGTCTTAGACACTAGAACTGCTTAAAAAGGAAATTCAAGATCCCTGTTATTCTCCTTCACCATGTTATTAGGAACATTACCAGACACTTTGCTGGTTCACAGAGGTGTCTACAGTAAAAGATAATAGCACAGCTCCAGAGTCAGACACTGGGATTAGAAAAGCCTATGAAACCTGAGGCTGGTGATCTTGTGAGTATTCACTTGCTGACAGGCTTTACATATTTGATCAGGCAGTGGGTAGGGTTTTTTAACGTTCATCTGGACTCTGCCTCTTCTAGTACGTAGAAGATAATCTTAGAGCTACACAGTCTACTCAGAACCTTACTTTACCCTCATTTTCTGTCTTCTAGATCAACTGTTCCCTGAAGGTGCAATTACGATTTTCCTTGCAGGTCCTTCGGCAAGCACCATTTGTTTATTTTATTAGTTTATTAGTTTACTTGTTTTCAGAATGCTGTAGCATGGACTGGTGTTTGCACTCCACATATGAGATGTCCCAATGCTATCCCAGCCAGAAATATATTTAGAACACATTCTTCCACATTTACTGTCATATAAGCTCCACCTGTTTTAAACCTCAAAGAGCAAGAGTGTGTCTTGACAAAATGCAAGGCTCCTAATCTCCCATTCCTTATCGTACATACATGCTGGATGAAATCATTAGCAAGGACTTTATAAAGGCATGGGATTTCAGGAAAGTGAATACTGTTAAGAAAGGCAAGGCCTATTTATGATTTTGGAGATACTGATGCTAATGGTAAGCCAATGCACTGAGACAGTCAGGTGTTCAGGATCATTCTTGTCTTACAGCATAATGGGTTTCTGACATTTGCAAGTACTTATCTATGTAATGAAATTGATAAGACTGTAGCGGTGTGAAAGCAGGATCAGAATACAAGGAAGTAACACTTGAGGTAAGAAACATTGAAATCCCACAAGAATACAAAATGTAGAGAAACTACTGCTAGCGAACTAAATATTTGAAACTTCTCTTGAAATTGCAGGATTTTTTGAGCATGTGCATGTCTTGGTTTTGTGCCAATCCATTTGTCCATATGACATCTCTGTGAAAGGTGAATCACGGAAGGTTCTTATGAAATGTGGTTTCTCTGACAAAGGAAGCAGAATTCTATGGCTGCTTTTAGCCTAAAAAAATCCCCATCTTTCTGGGGTTAATTCAAGGATCGTGGTATAAAACAGAGGCTGAGAAAAATGAGTGTTGGTGGGCACCAGACTTCCTATAAATTTGTCATGAACTACAAGAGAAGCTGGCCTATCTCTTATCAAAAGAGCAGTGCTTGGGGAAAAGAAAGCTACTTACTTGGCAGTCCCGTTGAGGTGGCTGGTAAATAAATCTCTGTGTTTGCTTTAGTGTCAGGACTATTTTGAACACTTGATTTGATTATCCAAGTTTTTTGTTGGATGGTCTGAACTCTTGGCCTGACACATTTGCAGTGCCAATAAAATTCACTGTGGAGAAAGTTCAAGCAAAGTTGCAGTATTCGAAGTCTGAAGAGCAAAATGCAAGTGGTGACAGTAGTGTCCCGTCTTTATACTTCTACAAGGGTCAGGCTTTTATACTTCACAGTGTCTTGATCTGTGATTTGGAGAAACAGTCCTAATAATAATAACTGACAAGAAACCTACTGTTTCTAATATATACAGCCAAAGGGAAAGAATACGTATTAACAATAATGTCTTCAGAAACATATCACTTCCTGCTTAATTGTCAGCATCTCTTCACCTCCCATATACACACACTTCAGATTTTAGTTTCTAACCTGTGCCTAGTTTTGCATTAAGACTAAATATTGGACTAGATATGAGACTTGATTTAGTCTTATATCTGGAACTCTGCCTTCAAGAAACAATGTGTTATGAAGTGGTATTTGTAAGTGCAGATGTTGAATGCTGTTTTAATTTCATTTGTTCCACCTTTTTTTCTGGATTCAGTATTTAGCCCAGTGAGTTATAGTATTGCAAAGTATTTCCATTGCGCTACTTAAATTGTTATCTATTTTGTATCCATCTCTGCCAAGTCAGTCTAATGTTACCCTATTAAAAGATTTTCTCCTCCAATGACAACTGTGAGTCTTTGACTATCTTTTCAGTACCTTTTTCTCCCCTTTTTCTTCTCTGCTGTCAGCCAGCTCCTGTCCTTGGCCTGGTAGACATGGTTGTCTAGTGCGTTGTCTAGACTCTCTACCAACAACCAAAATGCTAATGCCAGTTTAAAAGCTATTAAGGGAGATGGAACTGGTTGACAACCTCTGGGTTACTTAGGATAAATTCTTCCACTTCTATGAAGTAGAAGTCTTGTCATGGCAAAATCAAGTAGTGAAATTGCTGGTGTGTAGGTGTGGTGGTGCAGCAATCTGCTCTCTCTTGTGAGATAGTGTCAGAGGACGTTATAAATACTCCTGCCCAAGTACTGAAAAAAGGCAAAAAGAAGCTGTGAGTTCTTTTGTACTTCTTTAAGGTGTAGTGGTCATGGATGTTTTTCTTTCTAGAAGTGTCAGCTATGTTAAATCTGATCTCTCCTGTTTTCCCTGAAAGGCTCTTTGGAATTCCCATATCCATACTGCAAGCTTTCTTAGCATTGGAATGCAAAATGGACAGATATTTCTCCCAGGTGTCTCTCATTGTTCAAATAGGTGTTAATAAAATAACTCAAAGTATAAACCAGTTCAAATAATAAACCAATTCCCTTCTCTATGAATTAAGTTTTATTCATATGCTACTATATATGTAGGGAATATGTGATAATCCCAACTTTTCCCCAGCCATCCATTGCTTCCTGGAAAAATTCAGTAGAATTCTTCACGTAAACTACAGGTTGAACTCTCTCTTCGTTTTTTTTCTTCTTTCTTAAAAAGAAGATTTAATAAAGTTTCTACTTTGTTGATTATCTTTAAAACTGACATTGAGTGGTTGATTATCTTTAATGTTAATTATATTGATTATCTTTAGAACTGGCCTTCAGTTATTTTTCATCTAGAATCACTAGATGAAATTATACCAATAACTGCGATTTTTTTCTTCTGACAGAGGCAACTTAACCTTCCATTTTTTTTGTCATCAGTAAAGCACTAGTAAACTACTTTTCACACAGCCATGCTGCCAACAATATCTAGCACCACTTTTTGCCATGGAGCATCTTCCAGCCTTCCTTGACATATTGTTAAATCTATTCTGCAAGCTCTGCTTCACTCCCAGAAAGACCAGAAGGCATTTTGTGTTAAGTTTCCAAGTAGCTGTAGGCAGGGAGCTTTTTATAGAAAAGGTAATCTTGCCATTATTTAAAATTAAATAAATCATCCACTTTTTTCCTCCCCTTTGTGATTACTTAATTGACCTAAGACCAGTTTGTATCATAAAAACTGACTATGCTGGAAAAGACTGTTACATTTGGTACATGAATATATTATTTTGAACAGTGTTAAACTGGCTTTTATGAACTTATTGCTCAGTGTGGTGTACATATTTCACTACTTAACCTTGTTGAGAGTCTGAACTTGCAATTTTTCCCCAGATAGTAGACTCCATACCTGTGTTCAACAGTGGCTGTGTTAGTTATTCTCTCTCACTCTTGAGATAATGATTCTTCATCAAACATTTTCTCTGAATATTATACTCATGACAACCAAAGGACTCAATACACTCCCCACAACCTCATTGATGTGAGTAGCATTTCCTTTACTCCAATAAACCAGCACAGCTTAGTTACAGGCAAAAGTAGTGCTGGCTCTCCTCATTTGTGCAGCTGGGGGAAGATATGGAAAGGATTTGTCTTTCTGGCTTTGTCAGTGTACAATTTGTATCTTACACTCCTCATACATGCCGTAAGAGGTTGTTTTGAATTTTCATGTGGGGATGTGAATGTGAACTGTGTGATCAACAGCAACTCACCTGAAGTACCCTTATACAGCCCAGTATAACAAAAGAAAGCCTTACAAATTTCTGCTCCTGTGTTAGGTAAATTCATGAACTGGTGCATAATGGTGTCATTAGGTGATTTCTCTGGGTTGAGCCATGCATTGTTTCAGCAGAGTGACAGTTCTAGCAGGAGCAGCAGAAAATAACTTGCGGTACATTTTTCAGAGTTTTCTATCCTATACATAACCTCTAAGTCAGTAATCTGTATGAAAACCTTCAAAGTTACAAAAAACCTTGAAATCATTCACATTAATGTGAGAGCTGAGGTTTGAGGAGATGGTGTTGATGAGGCCTGTTGGTCTTTCTGTGCATTTCCCAGATGCTTTTTTGGATCTCTTGGGGAAGTGTCTAGAGAGGAAGATATTTTTTTGCTCATTTTTCTTAAGTGCAAAAACATCAGGTTGCAAATGTTCCCATTGGGAGCCCTACCTTCTTCTGAACTACTTCCCACTTTTGAATCCAGCTTCTGCAAATGAATTTCACTTAGCTTGTCATCCCCAGCATAAGTGCCCTCAGTTTGATAAAATAAAGCCTACATTTTGTGCTGCACAGAACTAACAGATTCCAAAGAGATCAGATTTTTTTTTTCTTAACTTTCATAAAAAATATCAAATAATCTAAATAACCTATAGGAGGCTTTCAGAGAAAGGGGATAAGATCCCTTGATGTATCAGATATTTCTTGATGTATCAAATATTTTCACTGCTTAAGTCTAGTCACTGTAGTCCATGGATCTGGCAAATTACAGAATATGATTATAAAGGATCCCAAGAAGGATGTGTTCTGGGATCCTCAGTAGCAGTCATTTTTCTCCCTCTTGGTAGCTGGTGCAGTGCTGTGTTTTTGACTTTCAGCATGGGAACAGTGCCTATAGCACCGATGTTTTCAGTTGCTGCTCAAATGTTTACTCTGACCAAGGACTTTCTGAGTCTCATGTTCTGCCAGGGAGGAGGGGAAGCCAGGAAGAAGCAGAGACAGGACACCTGATCCAAACTGACCAAAGAGGTATTCCATACCACAGCACGTCATGCCCAGTATATAAGGCAGTTACCCGGAAGGGTTAGATCACTGCTTGGGTCTGACTGGGTATCGGTCAGCGGGTGGTGAGCGGTTGTATTCTTTGCCCTTGTTATTTCCCTTGTCATTATTATTATTGGTGGTAGCAGCAGTGGTTTGTGTTATACCTGTTATACTGTTCTTTTCTCAACCCGTAGGAGTTACATTCTT
Organism: Psilopsiagon aymara; assembly: GCA_024733675.1. NCBI lineage: Eukaryota > Metazoa > Chordata > Aves > Psittaciformes > Psittacidae > Psilopsiagon > Psilopsiagon aymara. Next base: position 11,467 of record JANRGW010048627.1, read on the forward strand.
TCAATTCTCCTCCCCATCCCTCCAGAAGTGGGGTGGAGGAAGGGGGGGGGGGAGTGAGAGAAAGGCTGTGTGGCTGACTGAGCTTAAACCACTACAATATGTCTTCTTTGAACTGCCTAGGAAGGATGTCTTTGCCTAACTTCACAGCTGTGAACATTTTTGCACATGCTTAGGTGGCCCTGAACAGAAGTTGGGTTTCCATGGAGGTCAAATTTCTATGTATTAAAGAAAGTCTTTTTCTTGCAATTGTGTATATGCATTCTCATCCCAATGGCTCTGCGATGCTTAATTCTGTGAGAAAAATTACATCACACAAGACTATATTTTCAAATACTGGTGTTCAGAAATGTTTGAGTGTTCTTCCCAGTTAGCTTGCTGGTAGTACTGAATCGCTCTTTCTGCATCTCTCCAATAAACTGGTCATTGACTTAACTTCATGCAGAAGCCATGCTAATTTTTCCTATTTCATGCCCTCCAAACTCTACATTTTCTTGGAAATGGCCCAAGACTTCGGGATATTGTAACATTTCCAGTAACTCACTAAAGTTGTGTAAGGAAAAGTTCCATCCAGTTTTAGACCTAAGTTCAAGAAGATAATAAAATCCATGCAGGTAAAATCCCAAACAAAACTGTCACCTTGTACATTCCTTCCCAAATGAAGTGTACTTTCTAAATTAATTTATTCTAATTTACTTTCCTTACACTCATTAGTAAAATAGAAAAATGCAAGTGGTGGTATGTAAAAGAAATTCAGTTACTTCTCTACAGCTCTTTGTAGAGAGCACAGCTCACAAAGGAATTTCAGAAGCAAAGCAAGACTTCACAGAGAGAACTAATATGGCATAGCAAAGTGCAGTTGCTGGGCCTTATTTTCACTGTGAAAGCAATTAGCTGTGATATTCAGAACTCTTGACTCTTCAGACTGAGGTAGGAGCTCTCCCTGGAACAAATGCTCCAGATACACCACAAATTAATGTCTTAGGGCAGGAAATAGTGAATTTGGGTGTTTCATGATACAGAAATGTCAGAGTACTTGATCATAATGTGTTCTTCTAAAGTTTCAGATCTACAATAAGAAGACTATTTTAAGCAATCAAGGGACATGCTTTTGAAAACTATATCTAGTGAAGAAAAACACTCAAGCTAAACTAATTATCAGGCTTTCATTTTTACCTTGCTTGCACTGTGGCAACTCAGGTCTCAACAGGACATGAGCTCTCGATTACATTAGAACAGCACTAGGCAGTTTGTGTAATACCTGTATCTATGGTGACACAGAGGAGAAGTAGTCATTGCCAAAATATGCTCTTTGTGAAGAACTTTGTTACACAAGCATTGTACTACAGGGAACTAGCAACACAGTGTTCGTGAGAATAAAAGAGCTTTAGGTAAATGTTTCTGCTAGGATCTGGATTTTCACTGGTCCCTGGATGTGGAGCATTCATTTTAAGAACTAAAATATGGGAATCTAATTGATTGTTTGAGTTGGAATCTCAATGGAGAAAGTAGTGTGGGCCGGAGAGAAACAATTTGGGTTGGAGGGTTTTACATGTATTTACAGGGTTGAGGTGTCTATCTTGGCAGATGGAATCAGTCTTCAGAGAAGACTTGTGACATTGCTGGACTTGTCTCAATAGTCCTCTGATCTCTTCCTGTACTTTTTATTTGGCTTCATATGAAAATAGAGAATCCTTGTGTATCATTTCCTGTATATCATCAACATATATGGAGAGCTGAGAATGATTATCATAGATCCAGGCATATTCTGATACTTAAAATAATAGAGAGGCAGTGAATTAAAATATGGAAGAAAATTTGCCCAAGTTCCTACTTGTAACATCAAATACATATTTGAACCTATCTGAAAATGTTTAATCTATTGCAAGGTTTTAAATGATGGAATCATGACAGTTGTGTTGGAAGATACTGCAGGAAGGGACCCTTGCTATTACAGGGAAAGGCAGACGGTAGCATGCAGTCTCACCTGGAAACTAACTACAATTTTTTCCCTAATTTTTTTCCTCTAACAGGCTACTCCAAAAACACCTTTAAAGAGGAATGTTTAGATTTAGTCATTCACTACAAGTCCTTACCAGCTGATTCTTTTGGTATGTCATGGTATAAGTACTGCAACGACTGTCTTTCAGTTTTAAATACCTTTTCTCCACCACTGATGTCTATCCACCTGTGTGTTTGCAGAGAGCAATATTATCTCCTTTCCGATTCATCAAAACAAAACTCCATCCATTTCCCCTGCTTCCTTTTGGATTTTCCTCTTAGCTCTCATTGAAGCTCTCCAGGCTTTGGTTCACCTGATCAGACATGAGGGATGAGAATGGCTCTCCTGTGAAACTGCCTGGGATATTCTCCTGTATCATGGAGACATATTTCTTTTTCTCCAGTCATGGTACCCTCTGTGTGATAATAAAAAAGTCCCTGACAATGTGCAAGGTGTTCAAAAGGCTAGTTCTGTACTGCAAGATATTTAAAAGATAATGGCACCAAGAGTCAAGATGAATGTTAAACTCAGCTCAAAGCTCATTTTGACGATTTAGAAGCTGATTTTGTCAGGATCACAGCAATTTCCTCTTTTTTGCATTCAGGTCAATTAAAGTTGGTTTAGCTGAATAGAGGAAATGTCACAGTTAGAACATAGCTACTATTAGCAAAGAAGAAGAAAAAGAGAGAATAAAACTGAACTAGTTAACAGCTATTAGTAGAGTAGAATCAGATACAGCAGTTACTTAAATCTGTCTTCTCCTATAGTAATGCATTATAAGCTTTAAAATTCTCTGCTTCCTGTAGGAATTAGATTATAACATAACCATGCAGCTGTACTTTTTTCAGTCTTCAGAGCACAGGTAAATTTTGCTGAGAGAAGAGTCGCTCAAAGGCAACCCAGGCAGCACAGAAGAAAGCAAGGAGAAAGATCAGTTGCTGCAAATTAAATTGCTGCAAGATTAGAAAATGGCACTTACATAAGCTTATAAAAGAAAAAAAAAAAAAAACAACAAAAAAAACCCAAAAAAGAAACATGCTGGGATTCCTGCAGTATTTTTTTAAACTTCAGAATTCAAAACATTTCATGCGCATTTAGGTAAAATATGATCCAGTGATAAAATACAATAATGGGTTGCTGTGTTTTTCAGCCTGCTTTTGATGTTTTCTTTTCCTTTGCACACAACTGGCTACTGAGATTTTGAACCACACATTACCACCCACCTTCTAGGTTGGTATTGACTAAAATTTAATAAAGGGATCTTTGGTTGAGAGACCAAATTATTTCCTTTATTGGCTCATACCCATTGACGTGCCTGCAAAGCATTTCAGTTAACTTTAAGGCACAGAGTCCATGCTCTGATACGGACGTGTCAATCTCTAGTTCACAAAGATGACATGAATGCATATTACTGGATGAAAGGAACATTTTTTGCGGTCATTCAGAATACCACTATGTATCAGACCTCTAGTATCTCAGGCATCTGAATAAAATTCAGTGTCTTTGCTTGTTTCAAGCTCCAGTGAAAAAATGGCCATTCTGTCTCAGTGTTCTGTCTGACTCCTGATACACTAGCAAGCTTAACTCTGAATCCCACCAACCCACTGATAGCAAACCTCGATAAATCCAGTCAGAAACTGGACTTTATATGTTTTGGTCTCCATTATGCAGGAATGTCTTAATTGTTACCTACTCTTACAGCTGGATTGTGGACTTAATATTTCACTACCTTCTATAGGCAGTTCAAAAAAATGGGGACATCACAGAGGAATCAGAGTTTCATCTGTTATTCATAAGAGCTATTTATTTCTGTCATTTTGTGCACCAGGTGCATTGACTTCCCTGGTAGCAAAGCAGGCTGTGGATAAAACTGATTCTAGTCCAAGAAGACTCCCCTTTTTTCCTTTTCTGTGATAGGCATGAACCTGGAAGACCGTCACATGAGAATGAGGGTCCTAGAGGCCAACCGCAAGTTCCAGAGGTGAGATCCAATGTCCATTTCCCTCTCCTTCTGTCTTTCATTAGTTGCCAAAATCAGTAAATGATGTAACATATGACTTGGAGTCCATATCCAGAAGTACCAGTTCTGTCGTAACTCAAGAGCTGCTACAAAGAACCTCTGCCCCTGAGCCAGAAAGAGTGTATGTTGGGTACTGTAAGGATATGGCTGTTCAGCACTGTTCCAATGATGGTATTTTCAGTTTGGGCTAAACAACATCAATCCCAGAAATTATATTTTTTGAACTTTGCACAAAATTTCTATGTGGGAACAAGATATAGCTTCCCTGTATAGCTTTCTCTCTAAGTTGGAGAGATGTATGTTGAATGGATGGACTGTTTGTTGGATGAGGAATTGACTGAGGGGTCACATCCAGAGAGTAGAGGTCAACAGCTCAATGTCTGATGTAGATCACTGATGCGTGGTGTCCCTCAGTGATCTGTATTGCAGCCAGTACTGTGTAGCATCTTCATCAACGACACAGTGGGATTTGAGCGCACCCTCAGCAGATTTGTAGATGACACCAAGAGGACCGGGGAGCTTTACTCAGCTGAGGGATAGGATGCCATTCAGAGAGGCCTTGGCAAGCTCAAGAAGACATGGGGAAGTATGGTGCCTTCAATGTTTCGAATGCGAGACAAACACAGGTGTATCAATTTCAGAACAGATTTTATCAGCTGTAAAGACATATTTCATGGCATTATTAGCTGGAAATTGAAACTGTGCATTAAGGAACTTAAGGTGTCATAGTAAATATGTGGTTTCCTTGCGGGACCTCTTGGGTGTTATGTGTCCTATCCATCAATGTTCAAGTGACCAGATCAGCAAAAAGATTCTTGCAAAGCTTGATGTTGTAGTTTCTACCTGACTTTCAACCTATGCTGTTTCTCTTGCAGTGACATAGAAGGATAAAATTATTAGCAGGGATAGCTTTTATACCTGACTACTTACCACTGGAATTTTGTATTTTACCACTCAAATGGGAGTATAAACTTCTGGCAAACTCAGCTGAGTTTGCTTCGCAGTGAACTGTCTCCTACCCTGAACTGCAATGAAAATACCTTAGGCTGATGGAGAGAGAACTAATTTGCAGTTTGTTTAAAATGGCTCCTGGCAACTTTCAACATGTTCCCTGCTACTATAAAGTTGGCGATAATATAGATATGGCCGTGCTGTGTGTCCAAGACACACACGGAATCTTTCTGAAGGCTCTGAACAGAGCATGTCTTCTTAATGACATTACTGTAGTGATATAGCACATCTAGAACATAACTTCTGTTTCTGTCAGGAGAGTGGTTGCCACAGTGACAAGATAACCCAGTTTTGTCAAAACCTGTAAGTAGCAAAATAATCTCATCCACTTTTATTTTTACTTTCTGATTTTCACCGGATTAGTGGACTAGTGTGCTCAGTTTGGGTGCCAGTACTGACCCTAGTGAAGTATGATAGATTTTATAGAAGAAAATTTGTTCCAGCCTCAAATCCCCAGAGGCTAGATAGTCTGAATGAGGTTCAATTGCACATCTGAACAAGCTGTTCAAGTCACACTGCCTTCCTCATTTACACTTTGGTTGGGAAACAGCAGTGATGCCCACAGTATATTCTTTTGCTCCTTTCTGGGTGCTTTATTTTGCACTGTAGATGAAAGCCAGACCCTAGCTAAATATAGATGCAAAGATACAAGAATTTGGGGTATTAAAAAACTTCTGTTTAACAAAACACAGTGCTTCTAGGTTCACTGGAAAATAATTGTGGTGTTTGATTTACATATACTTTGGAACACCCTCAAAATAACTGTTCCAAATCTATAATTTCACTACTGCACCTGGCACAATCGGATTTAGTTGGGTTAAAAAATGTAACCCTAGAAGTGTAACTTCTAAATCTTTGCACATTCCTCGGATTCCAGAAACATGCATACTTTTATAACAGCATTTGCAAGATCAAGCCTTTAGTGCCTTCCTTGCACATTGACCTGGAAATTGTTCAATGCCATATCATACCGGCAGAACAGAGAACTGAAGGAATTCAGGTTCTCCCTGGAGAACCATTACAAATTAATTAATTCATTTGCTTCATCTCTGAAAATACCTTTTTTTTAATTATCAATTATACTCTTTTTCCTACAACCAACATTTCAAAACTACAGTATTACAAGGAATGGCCAACTCTCAGTTTTATTGTATTGAAGACTATAAAACAGAGTATGCTTTCTAAAAGTAGCTTCCTAAAACAGATATTTTAGTGCAAACCCATGGTATAAGTTACCCCTGATCTGGTTGTAGATTGAAACAAGAAGCTTGAAGAGTTGCCTGTGCCCTACAAAGCTCCATGACCAATGTATTCCCCAGCACCAGTTCAGATTTGACAACCTTTAAGGTGCCCAAAGCTAACACGGTTAGAGAAAAGAAGTCGAAGGATGTGTAAAGTCTCAGGATTTCAGTTGAATATCAAAACCAACAGTTTTGTTGCATTTTTAAATTATTCTGCTCAGTTTAACATGCTGCACTGACCAATATATTTTTTAACATTTATTAATGATGTGTATATATAGATATATAATGAGTGAATTGGAAAGTTGATGAAATGTGTCAAGGAGAACTGAAGTCATGACCTCTGAAGTACTGGTCCATTTCTAACACAGACAGATAAAAACCAATACTGGCAAATAAAGGACTTTCACTGGCCAAACACTGAAACAGCCTTCCTGAAAAGGTTGTGGATGCCCCAAGCCTGCCGGTGTTGAAGAAACATTCAGACAGTGCCTGCTACAACATGCTTTAACTTCTGGCAATCCCGGAAGTGATCAGGTAGTTGGCCTAAATGATCATTGTTGATCCCTTCCAACCGAAATATTCTATTCTTACTGTTTTGAAATAAGATGTAGATGTAGAAATATGCCTTTTGCACACAACATCCACACTTCTCTCTGTCTTTTCTATTTACCTGCTTATATTACTCTTTGTAATTACCTTTGCTCCTGCTATCCCGAAATTGTTGCCAGACTCCACGACCTTTGCTGTCCGCAATGTCATTGATATCATATCCCACAGTGGTTTATAAAGCTGCTTCTAGCCCAAATCTTCTGAAGTTCCATCATCAGGCCACCAAAAACTAAACACCCCACAAGTGATAGAGCAGAAGGTTTCATATAAGAAATGCGCTGCTTGCTCTCACAGATGAACAGTGTTTTCTCTTGGTTTTAAGTGGTACCTCACAGCGTTGTGACACTTCTTGGCAAAAATCATTATCATAATAATGACTAATTCTCATAAGCATAATATTGAAAAAACTCAGCTTACTATTATATCTTTAATAGTCCAAAGGAACCAATCTTCCCTGTTACTGCTGGTAGAAACTGAAAATTGATAACTGAAGATAAGTGAGAATATAATTCTCTTTTCATCAGTCCTTTCTTACACAGTATCATGAAATAGCAGAATTTCTTGCTTAACTCAGCAATATTTAGAATATTTGTCTAAAGAAATTCAGATGGAGATGATTTTAAGGCAATTTAAACTGATATCAGAAAAAGTGCCAGAATCAGGAGTTAAATTGACTAGAACTGATTATAAAACTATTTAAATCGTAGTATTTTGAATGGAAACAGAAAGACAGTCCTAAACATTTGACTTTTGCCTATGATAATACCAGATTCTGCATCTGAGGATCCTTCCTTCATCTTCCATCATTTTTAGCTCTTTCTCAGCTAGGACTGCTGAATGCCAGTTACTGTCAGTCCTGAAGGTACCTGGATTTTATTCTTATAACATCCTGAGAGATCTCACTTTTCACTAACTCAAAAGACAAAAAGTGATTTTTTGAATATGAATTCAATATTTTGTATGATTATGTAGGCGCTTTTTCTATTTTAACCACAATATAAATCAGCACAGGAAACAATGTATTTTTTGGCATCTGTGACATATTAGTTTTGAATGATGAATACATACCAGGTTTGGGAATTACAAAAGCTGCTTGTGAGGTATGTTACAGTTTTTCCAGTGTATCTACAACTATTTGAGCTTTCCATGTCCTAAATTCCCTGTTATGCTCCTTGGCATAGCCCACTGGGATTTCCCAGTAAGCAGAAGGAAGCTTCCCTGGGGATTCATCTGCCCAGTAGTGTAACAAAAAAATGATAAAAAAAGAGGGCTATAGGGAGGTATGGGATATATCTTATTTTTAAAAGAGTAGATTTAGATTAAGTACTAAGAAAATGTTCTTTGCTATCAGGGTGGTGAGACACTGACACAAGTTGCCCAGAGAAGCTGTGGCTGCCCCATCCCTGAGAGTGATCAAGGCCACGTTAGAGGGGGCTTGGAGCAACCTCCTCTACTGTAAGGTGCCCCTGCCCATGGCAGGGGAGTTGGAACTGGATGATGTGTAAGGCCCCTTCCGGCCCAACCATTCTGTGATTCTGTGATTCGATGATTCAGAAATGTTCTGAAGCAGGTATCTTTGCATGTATTCAATAGATAATTTTCTAAACTGCTCTGCAAGTTATACAAGAGATGTCACGGCATACTAGTGTGACATATTAGCTACTTCCATACTAGGAAGTAGCCTATTCCAGGGCTTCAGTGCCTTTCGATTACAATATTTTGCTTAATATCCTACCAGAAAATTTTCTGTAGTCACAGAAAGATTTTTTCTTAATCTTTCTTCTGTTTGCATGAAGAATGGTTTTTCATAATAATATTTACACTCTTTTATGTACCAGAGAGTGGTGCACTCTTCTGTGTACACATTTTTTCTCCTTTTTTTCTGTAGTCCTCAAGTTTCTTTGTAACTTTTTTGTTATATACTCGTTTTTCTATTCGCCTTTGGATTCTCCCAGGTAATCCACATCTTTCCAAAAATGTATTGTTTAAAACTGGATGCAGAAAACTATCTCAGGTCTCCTGATCCTCTTAAAGAAGGTGGATTAGCCATCAGTCGGCTTGGTGTTGGTGTGAATGTACTGCTTTTTCTATTTAATTTATCATCTCATGTTCCCTTGGATGTGTTCCTCCCAGTGCTCAGTTTAGATCCATTCTAGTTTACTACAGATTACAAATGTAAAGTGTCATCTTGTATGACTGATTAGTTAAATTTAAGAGGTTCTCTTGCATAGAAATACTTCATAAAGATCAAATTAATCGCACTAAGAGTAAAGCCAAGTTGGACAATTTCTAATAAGGCAGGAAAGTGCATATAAAAATGAGTTTAAAAGTTCTTTGTTAATTTTTTAACACTTCTCATATAGGTTCTCCAATTTACTTCAGTGGGATTCTTTTTCCTTTGAATCAAACTCAAGAATCTTTAGGACACTGCCATGACACTTTCAACAGTCTTTACATGTGATAAACAGGGATCATAGTTGGTAAAAAACTGCATAATTTGTAAAGAATTTTTTGGCACAATCCTATTAAAGCACAGAAAAAATATAATTTGATCCAATAGCTTACATTCGTCACTGTCTATGAGCAAAATCGTGAGAAGAATCTGCAAGAACATCAGGACATAGAGTATTGTGGTAAAATACGCCCCAAATAAAATAATTTCCTAACTCTACTTATTGATGGTAGCTTATTCAATGGGGAATGAGGTCTCAAATTTTAATCATGTTTTATGCAAGAGAGGATATTTGTACAATTCACATAATGTTTAACTTTTCCGTGAGTCCTATAATAGTTTTTTTTTTTTAGTTAGTCCTGTGGTAACAGGTTGGTAACATATATGGGCAATTATTAAAAAAACAAAAAACAAAACAAAAAAAAACACAAAAAACCCTTATTTTTCTGTATTTCTCACTTTCAGCAATTTAAATGACTTGACTTTTGATTTTGTCCAGTGTCCCCTTAACCCTGTATTACAGGACTGACTAAACAACAAGCAAATTTACATTCCCTGCACTCTTCAAATGTGTTTTTCTTCATGAAAAACAACAAGGTGGTTGGTGACAGCCAGCCTGGCTTCACTAAGGGGAAATCCTGCCTGAGCAATCTGGTGGCCTTCTAGGATGGGGCTATGGAACTGATGGACAAGGGTAGAGCGGTTGATGGCATCTACCTGGACTTGTGCAAAGCATTTGACACTGTCCCACTCAACATCCTTGTTTCTAAGTTGGAGAGACATCAATTTGATAGGTGGACCACTCGGTGGATAAAGAACTGGCTGGATGGCCGCATGCAAAG
>JANRGW010048627.1:22050-42424 GCA_024733675.1 Psilopsiagon aymara
AGATAGGATGAGAAAGTTGGGGCTGTTCAGCCTGGAGAAGAGAAGGCTGCGTGGAGACCTCATAGCAGCTTTCCAGTGTCTGAAGAGGGCCTATAGGGATGCTGGGGAGGGACTCTTCATTAGGGACTGTAGTGATAGGACAAGGGGTAAGGAGTTCAAACTTAAACAGGGGAAGTTTAGATTGGATATGAGGAAGAAGTTCTTTACTGTGAGGGTGGTGAGGCACTGGAGTGGGTTGCCCAAAGAAGTGCTAAATGCTCCATCCCTGGCAGTGTTCAAGGCCAGGTTGGACAGAGCCTTGGGTGAGATGGTTTAGTGTGAAGTGCCCCTGCCCATGGCAAGGGGGTTGAGATTAGATGATCTTAAGGTCCTTTCCAAACCTAACTATTCTATGATTCTATAATTCTATTCTATGATTCACACAAAGATCTTATCCAATCATGATCTCATACCACTTTTTTGCTCATTTCTATTTCTGCTGTTTATAGTTTCCTTTGGAGGTGTATTATTTGAGAGTAATTTGGTGTAAGAGGCATGATACTGTGTCATTGCAGTACTCAGTGTGAAGTGAGGGGCAGAGTATTTTCCTAGTCCAAACAGGTGGGCTATCACAGCAAAAGTGTGAGAGTACTTGTGATGAATTCTTAGTCTTTAGAGGAAAAATGAAATGTTCTGCAACTGTTCTGCAACATTACACGACTGCTACTGAAAACTAACTAAAACAATCATTTAATAGGGTCATTAGTCTGAGAACTTCGATTCAGAATTCTTAAATCTGAAGCTTTGTTTTGCTCCTGTTTTTCTTGTCTGTGGCCTGTGACTTTTCCTCTCCTTTACAGGATGTAAAGCTAAAACCCCTATGATATCAAAAAGTTGGTCTGGCTCAGGTGGTGGTGACCACATAAAAGTTCAAAGTTTTTCCTTGTTTCATGTGGTCTTTTTGAAAGGTTTGACAACAAAAATAGCAGGATGACTTTAAGTAATGCACCCAAAGTAACTGTAGTTCATTAAAAAGAAAAGAAAGAAAAAAGGATTATAATGAGAAAAAGCCTGAGTATAAAGAAGTGTTCAGTTGAGCATATTTTATGATCTTCAAAACAGAAGTAGCCCGAAAAGAGTACGTAGAGTCAATAAAAGCAATCAATTATCATTACTAGTTTCATGGGTATACTTTCAGGATGAGCTTCAGCCTAAATAATTACCAGTGATGAAAAGGCATATATAGCTAATGTTCACTGGCAAGTATTTTAATTTCAGTTTAGATGACTGCTCTTCAAATGTGGTAATTACTAGCCAGTAAATCTGTGAATCAGGAGCTAGTAATAGGGCCAGCAATGCATGAGAATCTGTGGTCTGAGCAGGCATACTCTGTAAGACCAATGTTGTCTGACTTACAGCTCTCACTCCAAGAATGCCAAAAGCAGACATGTAGGGCAAAGTATATGAATTCAGCAAAGCATCCTTAGAGCAACCTACCAGCCTGTCAAAAAATGTGGCTTCCTTATAGTCTGTTGTATATTTGTAACCCTCAGTGGCTACCTCTGCCTGGAACATTTCCAGTCTCCCACTGGGCCCGTGTTAAGTTTTAGCATCCACAACACGCTGTTGCATAAGTTCTGTAACCTGCCATGTTCTACTTCCTTTCAGCTGCTCTGTTTATTGTTTGTCTCCTGAATAACTTCTAAAGTAGGTTGTTTTCTGTTGTAATTATAGCGGGCGCAGTTCTTCACCTCATTCAGAGGCATTTCAAAATTATCTGTAGATTTTTCCAAAGTTTCAAGGTCTTCATAGTGAACAGTTTAAAATATAGTAAAGTGTTTCTATGCATCTCAACTAACAACGGACAGAGTTAAGGTTGTAGTATAAGCCAGTTTCCCCAGCTTCCTCTACTATCAGAACACCAGAACCTTCTAGATGGTGATTCATCCCATTTATTTTAGGCATCTATTTTTGGGTGGGTTGAGTTACCTTTTGGAGGGCCTTGTCCCTCACTGAAAGGAGTATGGATGGCCAGCTAAGACAAGTTGTTCCACTTTTAAAACTAGAGGTATGTGCCATGATTCCCAGTTGAGAGCTCATAAACAGCATTTTCTTTGAATTTAGAAAGGCATTGTAATCTGAAGGCAAAGAAGGAGAAAGTGAATAAAGTAACAATACACAAGTATATTCACACATTCTTCCAAGGGGCTTACAAGGTCTGAATGAATAAGGCAGACTTGTAGCAGAAGCATAGGCTTAGAATACAGAAAAATTCTTGCAGGGGTCTGGTTTCAGGTCAGACTCAAATAGTCTTCCAGAGGGTTGTTCAGGTCAGATATTCTCCTAAGAGAGGAGAAACCACTAAAATAGCCATGAGAGTGGAGAGGTGAAATATTGAATTTTGTGTTCCTACCGTGCAGACTGAGTCTGTTATCCTGCTATAACATCATGGAGGTCTGAAAAGCATTGCTTGTTGTAGCTTTCATGATTTATGCTGCATGGCTTTGGCAAATATTGAACATTTGCCAGGTTCAGTAGCTTCTGCTGATACAGAGTCAGGGTTGATGCTCTCAGGGTTTAGCAATGCAGACCTCTTTTGTTATGGTCTCATATAAATTGTTCCTTTGCTAGGGAATAACCTACATTTTCATTGTGATGCACTTAATTGCGTTGTATAAGCTGTCATCATAAGTTGATCAGAGGGACTAACAGGGATTTTACACTGCTAATAGCAGTGACCCACACGTGCTCACTTTTCAGACATGTAGCTATTGAACAGCTACATTGCTCTGGTTTCCCTTTTCAGACAGGTTGTTTACATGTATTCTCAGAGATTCCCATTCTGCGTTTCATGAGTGAACCACTGATGGCCCACTTGCTTGTGGTGTTTATAGAACAGCTTTGGCTCTCTCTTTTTCCAGCTGTAATGTAGTTATTTGACTGCTTACAGAAAAAGCCTAGGGAGCCTGTAGAAGCAGCTGGAAACAAAGAAGCACAGGCAATTCAGCTTCTTCATCCAGGGATTGCTGCCACACTAGAGCCAAGGCTCACTAACAGCAGATGCTAGAAAGGTGATGACACCTGAAGGCAAACCCTTGACAGCTACTTATGCATGTAGTTCCTGCTGCTCACCCTTGCTCACCAGTTTAATACTTTTTCAGGTGTTTTCCTGTCATGTTTGTAGCCTATGTATCAAACAGCAGTCAGATTTATTTTCTGCTTCTTACCAGCTTTGCTAATGTCAAATTTTTTTCTAGTTTGTGTTTTAATCTGGATTCAGCTGATATGTAATATCCTTGCAATGAGCAAAAGCTGGGTCAGGAGTACGTTGCTTCCTTCCCATTAAATGAAATGAGCTTGTGTGAGTGAAGGGGTTAGCTGAATATTTTTTTAGCACTGTGTATAAAGAAATGTATCCATGAATATGTGGGCAGAGAACACCCAGTTTGAAATTTTCAGTCAAAACTTTCTCTTTTTAAACACCATCCTTTTCAAAAATCCAGACATGATCGGTGTTTCAAAGCGATGAATCATGGTGAAAAATGTGAGCCATAGAAGACCTCATTTCCCAAGGAACAGTGGAAAACCAATCAGAAAAAAATAGTTCTAAAAATTAGCATTTTCAAAGAACTCTCTGGTGTATGCACCTCAATGTTTCAGCCAAAATGTTGTGACCTGTTTCGCCTGTGCATGTGCAAGTGGGTTTTGTCCTTATCCAAGTGTTTTCGTGCTATTATGAATAAAAAATAAAGCTGTTTAGTTATCAAACCACATGTCCTTCATACAAAAATAAGTCTTATGATTTGAAGTTTGAAAATTTACCTAGCCATAATAATAACTAAATCACTGTTGCACCACTCTTCCTTTTCCTAGCCATCTCTCCCTCAAACCCACAGAAAGTTTCCTATTCACTTGGACGGGCATTGGATCGAGTAATTTGGTGATTCCTGTTGTATGATAGCTCTGAAGTGAGGGTTGAGCACTGTTGATATTGGGTCTAAGTAAATTCCCTTATTTCTCATGGTTTACAACTTGGTGGTAAAATTTTATATGGCAGAAATATGACCCTGTTGGGAGAAACTTTGGATGAGTTTTTAGAAAACTTTATAACAAGAAAAGCTCTCTGAGATGTTCCTCATGGCTCTCCAAAACTTTTCCTTCTTTGCTAAATTGAAGCAGAATGCAGAAATGGGGTTTACTGGGAGTTACCAGTAGCTGAGTTAGTAAATGGATGTATTTTAGTGTCTTTGGCTACTAGAGGGATCAAGCAAAGGTATAACAAGTGTCTCATGCATGCATTTCTAAACATAAATTAGTTTTATGTGCCAGTGTGGCTCACTCCTAGAAAACAATGTAATTGAGCTAATCATACATGTACTTTCAAATTCCACTTTTTGGCTTTTACCTCTTTCTTAAAAATAATGGCAAGACAGACATTCTGAATAGCAGAAATCTTTGAAACAGAACTCAGAAAAACTAGGCTTTATTTCAAAGTTAATATCCTGGCGAGACTTAAGGGAAGGCTTGACAGGGTTTCTGTATCCTGCTCAGCCAATTCATGCTTCCAGATGGAAATTCTGTGAGACGTTTCTTGGTTTTCTTTGGTGACCTCGGGCAGTTCAGAAATAGATAGTTTATCCATGTTGCGAGCTGTGTTCTGGTTTTATTCAAGTAAGAGACTGTCAAGGGCAACAGGGCTATGTGTAAAGACATCAGGAGTACAGACAGTTACAAACTGGAATCAGCGATTCATTCACCTATATATGCAAAGTTTGCGTACAGAGCTTGAAAGAAAGCAACCCAAAACTGTGGTGAACACTGAACAGCCGCAGCTCTATTTATTGCACATCTTTGTAATGTACCTATGACTATTGCAGCTGGGTGTTATTAAGTACAAACCAGGTGAATACACCTGCATCAGCACAATATTGCGAATCTAATTGCTTGCTCTGAGATATTTGTAACATTATGGAGACCATTTGCTCAGGAAAGTCACAGATTTTCCAAGTCAAATCTCAGCTATGTTCCATGCCCTGGAGTGGATCATCCAGCGTGTTCTGAATTGAGGGAAATGTGGCTTGGTAAAAATGCAGCTTCCAGCTATCATCATTCAGACCCTTTTCCTCCTGCCTCTGTCTTCTGCTCCCAGCTTTTGCTACATTACAATACTTTCTCTGCACCAACCTCATTGGGCTTTCTGTTTAGTTTATAAGCAGTATCTTGCTCTTCATTTTGGGATGATGGATGGCATTTGACAGACACTGAAGTTCATAGCAACTCTGGCTCATGCATATGTCCCATAGAGGACAATAACATTAGCAGCAGTTAAAAATTAAAAATAAAGAAACTAACTGGAGAAAATCTCTTGTTTTAACCTGGAATTTAGGCTGAAGGCCAAAGCAGGGAAATATCATTGTAATATGTTTTGCTTTTTTTTGTTTTGCTGGGCAAATTATGAAAATTCTACTTAGAAATAAACATGTGATGACTAGTGGATCCTGGATTCTTTTACCAGAATAGAGTTCCAGCACATAAAAGATTTAAGTGAAACTCATAATTCCATACTAAAGACAAATGATGGCGTATTTGGATCCAGCATAGAAAACCTAGATAATTTATAAAGTATGCCACACCACTGCTCAAAATGAAGAGACAAAAGCTAAGATACAGAGATGTTTCAGGTTTCCTAAGGCTTGTTCCACTGACAATCCTGCATCTACTGCTGCAAGGGGCTCCTGTCTTTCTCCCAAAGTGTCTTCTCTCATGTGAGCATGTGTGTCTTCCTGTCACTTTCTCCTACATATTCCCAAATTGTTGTATCTTTTTTAAACATTAGCACGTATTTTTCCTCCTAAAAGGGTTGGGGTAGCCAGTACCCTGGTTTATCTGTTTACTTTACCTGATTTCCCCCCTCCTTTACAAACAGTAAACTTCAGGGTTAATAGCAGTTCTTCATAATGTCTCTTCTAAATAAACATTTTGACTTTTCTGATAATGTCCCAGCTCTCCTCCCTTCCACATAAAGAATCTCCATCAGATTTTGCCTTTCACTTTTCCATCTACACCAACTCTGTGATTAGCTCTGTACTGCTTTTGTCAGTCTAGGCATTGGGGTTGCAGGCTGTGAGAAATGCTGTATTTCCCCACTTATATATATGATTATTGAATTGGCCAGATGACCTGAGGCTACTGGCTGTATGATTTCCAGTGTCTGAGAGCAAGAAATACTGAATACACAAGTGCATGGCATGCCAGAATGATAGAGAAGAAACAGCATTAAGAGCTTCTTCTCATCAGCAGAAGAATGGTCTCTAGAAAATACCTTTGACAATGTGCCTTCGTAAAAAGCAAATTCAGTTGTTTTTCAGCCAACTGAACCAGACACTAATGAATTTTACACTGAGAGGGAAAAGAATATTTGGTCTTAAAGCAATTGACTTGCCCATGATGCATGTGTCAGACTCTGAAGATTATCTTCAGGTGCAGAAACAGAATACCTTTTGCAACAAAACCTTTTATTGATTTGTAGTCCTTCCTCACATCAGACAGTGTTACATTCCTTGAATGGCTAAGAGAAAATCTCATAGGATAGAGATAGGCTTCATGCTTACTATGATGTTTAATCATCACCCCCTTTTATTTCTGTACCAGGGGAATAAACAGCCTCAGAGCAATTGTATCTGAAGCAGAATTGGCAGTGTGTGAAGCAATTCTTCAGGTATTGCTTGCTCTGTATACAAGTCTGTTGTCTTCTCACAGAGCACGGAAAATGTCACTTTGATTTTGCTTCAGTCCTAATTGTTCAGAGTGAGGATGGCAGAAGAAATCTCATTTTTAGTTGGAGAGAAAAAGGAAAGGAGACTCATGCCAGCTCCTCTATATTTTAGTTAAGTTATGGCTGGTTGCTCTCTCTCTTTAAATTGTGTGCATTTGTCTGACCCCAGCAAGTGGTATGATGTGCTTTCACCATACTACTTCTTAAACTAACAGTTATCTTTGGCAGGTAGCATAACTGCTTAGGCTGTTTTATATGTCTGGGGTTCTTACTGTGGTCAGCGCTTCAAGTATAGCCCAATCTAAATGATCTGAGGAGAAAACATGGGAATGAAATTATTTTTTCCAGTAGTGAGTAAATGGCCTTAGTAATTACTAATATTTTACAAGCAGTTAAAGCTTTCATTAGGATTTTGAAGCAGAGCTGCCATTGCTAATATTGTTGGTGTCTCCATTGTAAAAATGTGGCCTTTAGAGTTTACTATCTGGCTCCTTAAAATAATGTTCAAATCCAAGTTAATTTCATGTTTTGCTTCTCTGTAAAATCGTTCTATATATATTTTTGCAGTGGCATTTGGGATTGATCTCAGAGCCTTTTGTTGCTGATGATATTATACTCCATAGCACCCATTTTCATTTCTAAAAAATGAATAATTAAGGGGATGGTCTCATTAAACTAAATTGTGGTGGGTTTTTTCTTTTGCAAATGGTTAATAGTAGCCCTTTTCATCCATTTGTCAGTGGTAATGGCATCATGACCAGCTGTCAATGGAAATACTGTTCCCACCAAAGCCAACAGGAGTTTCATATGCAACCTTGAGCAAACAGTCCACTTCGGTGTAACATGCTCTTTATAGGGGTAACTAGAAAGCCTTTGTCACATCTTCCTCTGTGCCAAACTCCAGCCCCACAAAATAAGTGCCCACTTACAAACAGTTGATTCATTGTATGCACCTGTTTCCTTTCATGAGTAGTCTTTCCAAAAGAGATAAAACACTACAGTTTGGGTTAGACATTTTCTGCAGCATTCAGGAGAAGAAAGAAATCAGGAGAGTAACAAGAATCATTTTAGGAAGCAGCATGTTGAAATGTTGGCTACTTGATGTTGGATCCTTTTTAAAAGATGGAGAATCTTAGAATTATTACATTGGAGAAGACCTTAAAATCATCAGATCCACCTGTTAACCCAGTACTGCCAAGGCCACCACCAAACCAAGTCTGCTTCATGTGCACATCTTTCAGTACCTCCAGGGATTGTGATTACACCAATTCCCTGGATAGCCTGTTCTAATGCCTGACCACCCTTCTGGTGCAGACATTTTTCCTATCCGATCTAAACCTCCCCTGGTGCAACTTGAAGCCATTTCCTCTTGTGCTGTTGCTTATTACTAGGAAGAAGAGACCGACCCTTACGGTCATAAAATGTTTTTGTCAGGTATTCATTAGTCTAATTGCAAAGAAGTAAAACTACATCAGATAAGGCCCATGTAAATATAAAGTACTTATGGTTTAAATCAGTTATACAAAAATTTGTCCTGACCTAGTTATCACTGAAATATATTGCAGCCTCATTTTGAAAGAAATTGAACAGAACTGAAGGAAATAACAGATATCCCCATGCAATTTTCTGAATCCAGAGGGATTCTATGAATAAGGCTGAGCTAGACTCCTTTTGTACTCAGCCCAAGAGCTGTGCTGCTGCTCTAAAAATATGTAGAAGCTAAACACTGGTTTGCTTAAGCCAGTATGGTTGGGTCATCATCATCAACCATATTAGAAAATGTATCAACCAGCATTTGCAGTCATATGTAGCAAAGTAATTATTTTAGCTGCAAAAAGCACCAATCTAAGTAACAAAAATAAAGGATCTAATAAAATTTTTAATTAATTAGCTAATACTGTGCTGAATCAGGGCCCCATTACAGATTTGCTTCCTGAGGCATATTTAAATGAACAATTATTCTTTGAATGTGGATAGGATATAGTTGAACTTACCTGCACACAGAACAAAAATTGCTTGGGTATATCTGTGGATATTTTATACATACACTCAAAGAAGCGAACAAAAAAAAACTATTTTTTTTTTTTTTTTAGATAATAATAGCTAAAAATACCTAAAGTTGCTTGAGTTTTGGTTTGGTTTTCTTTTTGCTCTTGGACTGATATACTTTATGTTAGCATGTTGCTCTTGTATTTTTTACATAGATTGTTATAAATCCCTGTGGAAATTAATGAATTTCTTAAGAATACAATAACTTAAATATAGGACATAGAGTTTCAAAAGTTTTAATATTTTTATTTGTCTTGCAGTTTTATTCCAGAAAGGTAGAATATAGAAGACAATATAGAAGTTATCGAGGGAATTAATGAAAAAAGTGATAAATCTTGGGATATCTTACTGCATGGAGAGTTCATATGCTGTACATTAGTACTGAAAAAAAAGCATTGCCTGAGTTGTTTAATACTTTGTTTGTCAGAATATAGGGAACTTGACTTTATTCTTATTAAATGTGCTTAGTGATAGATATTTCTTTTCCCCATACCTTAATGGATGTTTGTAAAATGAAGGTGGAAGAATGCTTTTAGGAAAGTCAAGTTTCAGGCCAAGATTTTATAAAACTGGATTAAACTGCAAACTGTGGAGATCAGTTTGTGTCACAGCTGTTTGTATTAACTAAACTGATCCATTTTAACCTGTCTTATTCTTTTCTTTAAGGATTTCAAAGTTCATAAAAAAGAAAAACATCCTGCCAATGGAAAACTTTTCTATTAAGTAACAGACTTTCTTTGTCAAGTAATGAAAAGAAGTCTGAATTCTGGTGGGTAAGATTCTCCCCAAGGTGAGCAAATGGAACTGAAATGGTGCATAGAATCTGTGTGGGTTTTCTATAGAGAACTGAAATTCATCCAAAGGGAGAAAAAGCATTGATGGTGTATTTTGTTAATTCTGATTTTGTGAAAAAAGCTGATTCAGTTGGGTCATGGGTAGAGATCAGGAAATTATTCTCAGTAACTCTGAGATACAAATCTGGTAATTATTTTCCTTCTAAAATGTAGACTGTCTCAAAACTCCCCCAGAAACCTTTCCATTCTGCTTCTGGAAAGAAACCTGCAGTTAGACAATAGTTACTTGTTTTACAGATTATGTAATTTACATTGTACAATGCCCATGCAGATTACTTTCAGTGGGAGTAACAACCAGGCAACTGAAAGTTAAGATTTCTAAGCAAAGAAGACATGAACTTTCCTTCTGTAGCACAAAGTGCTTGGACAAAGAAACATGTTCTTCTTCATCCATGCCATGTAACAGAAAATCCTGATTTATACTTCGGTAACAGTAAAAGATCCATAAGGAATCCCAAAATCTCAGAGAGACAGGAATACTGCAAACACAAACTATAAACACAGTTGATTTTTTTTTTCTTTGAACTTTTTTTGTCTGTTTTATGCAAATAAGACCTAAGATTTGAAGGTGAGATATAAGGAAATAAAAAAGAGGTTAGTGCATTTTCAGAAATGCAAATAATTTCAACTCTTGTTTTCTTTAGCATTGCTGGCAGTCAGTTTAGGAGATCAGAGTAATGGAATGGAAACCTTTTTGGCTCCTCTTGTAGGAGAAAAGGTCAAAGTCTTTGTCTTTTAACTGTCATTAAACATTTATTTTTGAGTCCTTATTTAACAACAAACAAACAAAGAGATTTCCAAACATGAAGGATCAGGCTTCCTGTCAGTTTATGTATTCTCTTGCTCACCATAATGCATCCCTTTCTTTCAAAAAAAATAGTGTAAAAAAGATTTAAAAAGAAACCTGCAAACAACTAAAATTTTCTCATGCTTGAGACAGAAGGGTCACAGCTTCATTCATTCATCTGCAGATGCTTTAAAGTGTAGGACAGAACAAAGCTCCTTTTGTAGCAAGGCCAAAAAATGTCAATGCAACAATGAAACACCATAGTAAGTCCATCATATAAAGAGAAATATTACTCAGATAATTCTCTCAGATAATCCTGGATATTATATTATAGCAAACAAATAGTTTGTTATTCAAATATCTTAGAATTAATCGAAGAACTGAAAAGCCAGCATGTTTGAAGCCTAGATCATCACCGACAGCATTTGAAACATACTGTCAAGGTAAATACTTTTCTTAACTATTCAGACAGGTGAAAAGACAAGTGCACCAAAATTAGAAGAGGTCTACAGGACTGCTTTACTGATTTTTCTCCTAGGAAGTGGCCTGAAAAAAGCCACTCCCTTCCCATATGACTGAAATAATACATCTTCATTTAAAAGACAACTTATTCATTTCGTTATCCTTAGAGAGGCATATAAGGCAGGCACTGTTGACTAGAAACTGCAGATAGCCAGGGAACAATTTCTTTATTCTGCTTTTACCTGAAGGTGCACAATCTTTATGTATTTTGTTGATTTCTAAAAGAAGATATGTTGACACTGTTTGCCCTTTCTGCAGGGATGATTTCTAATATGGTTTTTGCAAA
The DNA here is from genome assembly GCA_024733675.1 of Psilopsiagon aymara. Taxonomy (NCBI): domain Eukaryota; kingdom Metazoa; phylum Chordata; class Aves; order Psittaciformes; family Psittacidae; genus Psilopsiagon; species Psilopsiagon aymara. Next base: position 33,303 of record JANRGW010048627.1, read on the forward strand.
GCTCCCCCTGATTACTCGTGGTGAAGAGGTTGCTCCTCAAAAGGTGAGAAGAATCAAATACAGCTTAAGAGGATCAGGTACAGCTGCTGCTGCCGTGCCATTGCCTAATGAGAGGGGTAGGAGTGAGGAAGGCCTGGACATGACTTTGGAAGGGAGATTTTCATTCAGCCCAGAAAATTCAATGGCTACATCCATAATAGCAAAAAATGATGCAGGAACTTAGGACAAAGTTATCTATATGTGGTATAAGAATATAAATCAGTTTAGTTAAAAAAAATGAGAATAAGGAATTTCTGATGGATCAAAGTAGAAACTATAGGCCACAGGCTGTGTCCTCTGCACAAATCTCCACTAGTATGGAGAAATCTAAACATGACCTGCAAAATTTTTCCCGCAAGCCCAGACATTCTTCTTTTCTTGCACAAATTAAAATCACATTAGAAATTTTATTCTAGATAGGGTTTTAGCACTGTGTTCACCTTTCCTATATGAAACTCCAACTAAGCGACTTAGTGGAAAACCTAGCATTCTACAAAAAATTTGTTGAGATGAGGGGAGTGAAGTCTTATTAATGGTAATTTCGTGTAGACACAACTAGTATGTTTTTGTATCATGTGAATGATTAAAAGATATGGATACAAGAATTTTATTAAAACAACTTCTGGAGTACCTGGTCATATTGTTAGCTTGAATTAGAAGTCATTCACCAAATATACTATGTTGCTTGGGAGAGCCTAAAAACTCCCTAGAACTGTTCCTGTGTCTGTAGTATTTTACAAAGAATTAAAGTAAGGAAATCCTTCTCACCTGACTGTAAGTCCGTATGGATAAAGGGCAAAAATGATAAACTGTGGCAAAACTACAGTGACGACTCATTTGGGTTAGCATTTGAACCTCTGATCATTAAAGGAAAACTGGGTTTTGACTGCTTCTCAAAGATACATTCTCAGCATGTATCTTTGAGTTCATTATTATTATTGCTGTTCACTAAGATATATTCTAGTAATTGCATGGCATAAATTCCTGGAACTAAAATTAATCTTCACCAAAAAGTCTACAATATGGTTTCTTTTCTTTTCAAAGACAATTTAAGAGCTGGAAATCTTTAAAGCTTGGACAATGAAAAGAAAAACAAAAGAGCTATTTCACAGACTTGTCTGGTGTGAGCTTGTCTGTTTCCAGCCCTCTGGGAGTCCTGCCTCATTCTAGTGTTTAAATATTTATCCTGAAAAAAAGGTTTTACAAAGAGAGTGAGAGTAGGAGAACCTCTCTCCTTGTAACCGTTCCCACTGTCTGCTGTTTCCCAGCTGGAATGAATGGAATCCAAATACTCACTTATTCAGAAACACAAAGCTCACCCAGACTGTCCAGAGACAGCGTTAGCTGAATGTTGCATGGAAGTCCAGATTACAGAAGAAGGAATGGTAGAATAAAATACAAATGAATGTCATAGAAAAATATAATTAGTATGGAAATGTCCACTTCATAGTTACCAAGGATATTGCCTTGATCATCTTCTGCCAGACCATTTCTTGCTTAAGATGTCTGTAGCAACAAGTCACCCTAAAACACTCTATTTGGTGTTTTCCTTAACCACATAATCTTTGCACACTGGAGTCCAGAACCATTTGGCTGCCACTATGCAAAGCACTTAGCAGTTTTCTGGTGGATGCTTGGGAGCTGGAGAGGGGCTTTGACAGGGCATGTAGTGATTGCCCAAGGGAGAATGGCTTTACACTGATGGGAGGGGGAGATTTAGATTAGATATTATGAAGAAGTTCTTTGCTGTCAGGGTGCTGAGGCACTGGCACAGGTTGCCCAGAAAAGCTGTGATTGCCTGTCCTTGGCAGTGTTCAAGGCCAGGTTGGATGGGGCTAGGAGCAACCTGGTCTAGTAGAAGGTGTCCCTACCCATGGCAGGGGGTCGAACAAAATGGTGTGTAAGGTCCCTTCCAATCCAGATAATCCCATGATCCTTTTTTCTTGTTTCTTCTTCTAAAATTTGTTATTTTTGATGCTGAAGTAGTAGATCCCAGAGAACAAATTCTGGGCTGTGTATAAATAACTAGGGTACATATATTATGTATATGCCCAGACATAGTATGAACCTCAATCTGCATGAGATAAATGAAGGCCTAGGTATGTTATTCCCCTGTTAACTGGCACTACCAACAGCAACTTTATCAAGTAGTGGGAATACATAGGTATGGTCTATTAGATTCCTTCCTAGTAGTAATGTGCAGCTGCTCTTTCACCCTGAACATCTTGCAGCAATCAGTGCTACCCCTGGGTTTTTTTCCTTCTTTTTCCGAAATCTACATGAGATGTCTGGGAGAAAGGGAGAGAGAAACATCAGGGTCACCAACAACAGAATGGTAACAGACATTGTGTCTTTGCTCATGAAGGTGTCAGTACATCTAAGGCATCAGCATAGGTCGGACATAGCCCTTCCGATGCAACTGACTGCCTCAAGCTGGAACAAGCAAGATGAAAGCAAAGCTTGGGAATTAAAAACACATCAAAGAATTGCCCCTGGTGTTGTTTCCACATGCTCCTGTAGGCTTTCAACCCGCAACATGCAAAAAACTGCAATACTCTTCCCAACAAGTCTGAATGACTGCCTTTCTTTTGCTCTCTGACTTGCTAGGAAACTTCATTCAGAGTGCAGGCCTGGACACAGCAGCCCTGGGGTTTGCCACACTCACTTGGGAGGACTGTTTTACTGCATCCAACTGTGATTTGACTCCCAGTTTAATAAGTAACATGGTTAATGACCTGTGATTTTGCCTGCTATGTGAACTGCTCTGTACTGTTCTCAAGCTGACTGATGGTTGCTAGTTCACTTGTGATGGCAGCTCAAGCTTTTGGTTCTAATTTCAGCAACAACTTAATAGATCAAGCTTCAGATCTCTAATTGTGGGGTCTCAACCATTGCAACAACAGCTTCTTTTGAAGCACTACAGACCACAAAATTGAGGAGGAATCTTGTGAGATTGAGAACAAATGTTCGGTGACATCCTGATTGGAAGAAAGCTATCCTGAAGATCAGGCAAGTACAGAGTTTGATTATATTCACAAAAGATCTTAAAATCTTCATTTGTTTCATAGTGTTTACTAAAAATGTACTTTTTTTTTTAATAAAAGGAAGGACTTAGAGGGAAACATAAAAAGTGTTATTAAACTGGTGCTGCTGACAGGGAAGTTAGAAAAGCTTATGGGTGAATTATCATTTCCTCATGACTGAAGAAGGCTTTTATTCTCTCTGCATTAGTTACTCATCATAAATCATATTCTCATTGCTCAAACATATTTCTTGTTCCAAATAATTTGCTTTATTTTCACACCTGCCAATCTAACCTGACTGAACTCACTCCACATTCTCAGAAGAATCACTTATAGTGTTACACATTTTTTGTGCTGACACTTTTGCCAGCTGGTTTAATAATTTTTCTAATTGCTTAAAATTTTCTTCATTTTATGATATTTCCTTTAATAGTCATTATTTTCAAAAATACTTACCTAAATTGCAAGGTTTTGACCAGTAAAACAAGGAACAGAAATGTATTTTTGTTTTGAAAGTTTTGAAACACAATGTTTAACAAAAAGAAACTGTTATTTAGGACTGCTGTGTTTGAGATTTTTCATCTTCCAGAAATTTAGAAATGAATATGAATTGAAATATCATATTAAAACACTGAGAAAGTTGGGCAATGCAGCAGTTCCAATTTGTATTAAAGCAAATGCCCAGACTCAGAAAAACCTATATGGAGAGAGTGCTCTGGATGCTTTAGAAACAAAAGCGTAGAGAAAAAAATAAGAGAATTTATTTATCAAGACATAGGTTAAGGGCCTTACAGAATCTTTGCAGAACCCTGTAGAAGACAACGTAGTTTCCTAAGGGATCTGTTTAGAGATCAAATTCTGCATTTAATTTTTTGTACAGGTGAATGTGAGGTGATTAATTTTAGGCCAGAATTTGGCTTGCAGAAACGTAATAATTCTTGATGAGTCACAAACAAGAAGTTCATTTGACCTTTAGATCAGATTGCATTTTGAGAGGTAGCACTTAGAGAAGCCATCTTTTTCATAAGCCTTACATGTGATTCTGAGCCAAACAAAGCATAATTATATGAAACTGTGCTAAAGATCAAGAGGCAATCAAACTAACAGGGTTTCTTCGGCAGATAGACTAAGAGGAAGCTACGACTGCTGAAAGACTAATGAAGTTCTTTGAAATTCTATAGAAGTCACCTCTGAGACTGTACCATATTAATGTTTAACTCATTGCCTTAATGTAAAGGCCCCAGTCCTGACACAATTCATGCTATGTCATGCTGCTCTGAAGCAGAAAAATGAAGGAATAGCGTTATTCAGTTTAAAAACACTTCTCTCTTCCCAATGTACTCATTTCTGTAGTAAATGTGTAATAAGAGACTTGGCTCACTTCCCAGGCTTGCTGAGCACCACAAGAACACAATACAAATCAGTCTATGCCATAACAATGAAATGCACAATGATGCAGTAGATACCCTACAAATATCCCACAAAGAACTTTTGCCTTCAGTTGACTGGAGTTCCGAACATTTGAAATACAGGGATTAAGAGATGAAGGGGCCTCTACTACTTCTGTGTAGTGTCTCAACCCAATCAGCAGAATGATCCTGAGAAAATACTACTTAAAGAGATTTGTTAAATTTTGATTATGTATTTATTGATTTATTTCAACAGGAAAAACTGAGGAACTCATTAGAAAGCTGAAAATCAACCAGTGGTATAGATTGACCTTTCCAGAGCACAAGACCTGCATGAATAGGCACAGAAACAAAGTCAAACTGTTTTCTTCTGCCCTATTACTGTGCAGCTATCCCAAATAACCTTGTATAACTCTGTTTTAGAAAGGCATGTGATAATCTTAAATTTCATAATTCTTTTCATCAGACAGATGCTAACATTTTTAAAAGCTGTGAATAGACAGAAATTCCATCAATTTGACGTATATGGGGTGTTGCTTTCAGACACCTAAAAGGTCTGGAAAAGTATTTAGGAGTTCAGTGTGTGTCCTAGGTATCTAAACTGCAGAAGCAACCTACAACTCCTAGGTCTTGACTTAAACAGGACTTAAACAGGACCACAGGCACTTTTTTCAAATGAGTGAAGGGGAAACTTAGTCACCTAGAATATTGCTACTTGTTTATGATTAGTATTGCCCAAATGACAGCAGTCTGTGCACATCTGAATTTCTCAAAGTAGGTTATCTCATGTGCAAGTTTTATGAGTGTTGTTCTATGAGTGTTAAAGCTCACTCATGGCCTCTCCAGGCACCTTAACCAAAAACATACAATTGATGAAGCTGGTTCCATAAAACTTTAGAACAGTAAATCTTTGGGTCAAAACAGTCATTCAAGAATGGAAGCCGGAGGTTTGGAAATGCTCTAGATGTACTGCAGATTTCCCATGAAAACCAGAATTTACGGTGTCACTATTTGCTGAAATGCAAACTGATTTTCTTTTCAATGCATTAAAAGTGCCTGGGAATGCAGTCAATAGCAGTAAGTTATTTACGGACATTTTCAGGATAAACAATATACCCCTGAGCCTAGAACTGCCACTTGTTACACATGTTACACATGTTACTGCACATGTTACACAAATGCTCTTACCACTAAGCTATTACAAACTATGTAATATTTTGTATTTACATTACTTGGATCCTATAATCCATTACTTGGATCTTTAAAAGGAATAGATTAACCAGGCTCCTACACCAGATGCAAAAGTCGCATCAAGGATGTGTGTAAGGCTGTTACCCACATTCTCATACAAACACCTGGCACAGTGTTGTAGACAGTGCTTAAATCTAGAAGCAGAGTGGGTCTTTCTCCATCATTGCTCATTTGACGGTGTATATATCCTCTTCTGTGTACTGTCTTCAGTGCACGCTGCTCTCAGTAGCATAACTCACAGCACTGTGGTTTTGCCATGTTTTGCAATTAAAGATGTCAGTGCCAGATTCCACTTAATTAAGGCACTTCAAACACTGTTAAGTGATTTAATTAGGAGTCCAGCAGTCACTGCTAACTTTTGGCTTAAGACTTTGGGCTTTTGGTGATGGAAGATTTCCTCAGTCACCATTTCCAGGTAAGCATGCTACTCTGGATGATGGAGGCCCATTACCTGTGCTCAGATAAGTCTAGTAAAACACATATAAACTTATTTATATGTTCTGAACCTCTGACCTTAAATACAGCTCTGAAAGTCTCTGGACAACAAATGAACACTAGGGAAAGCCAGCAAATAGTGCTTTCTGTCTAACAGGAAAGACTGACTACAATTATATAATTTATTAAATATAATTTTAATTAATTAATTAATTAGCATAATTTAGCTGAAAACAAGAAGGTAATATCAGGAAAATTAAAAGTCAAAAGAAAACAGTGACTTCTTTCAATCAAGAAAATACAGGGACTCATCACATTTCAGCAGTCTAAGGCAAATGTAAATACCTTATTTACACATTGAAGAATATATAAAGCTTATCTAGAGACATTAAGTGCTCCATTTAAAAGAGCACATTGTAACATATCCCTTTTCAGGAGTAACTGTTGAAAGCCTAAACATTCCTTTCTGTGAGGCTACTATGCTTAATTCTTTAAACATGTTTTTGACCAGCTACGATTCTAATGTGAATCTGAACTCAGCTGTGGGTGGTAAATGGTGGAGGTACCTTCAGTTTATTTGAAATATTTGACACTTTCTGTTAGCCTTGGGCTCAACCCCCCATAAGTGAGGAAATGGATGATCTTAGGGTAACTGACTCATATTTCCTGTACTCATGATAATAAAACAGAGTAAGAACAAATATAGAGAAATTAAGAAACAACTTGGGACCTATTATAAATTGGGGCTCCTTCAAGAAAAAAAAATGATGTTCAAAAAGAAATACTTCTTTTTTCATTTTAGAGTCTGACTGCAGGATGGTACTGAGTGAACTCTTTCTCCTTAAATGTAGACATCGATAGGAAGGCAGCAGCTGGAATATTTTTAAATAAATACTTCTAAAGAAATACAGAATCTTTTATCCTTGGGAAAAAGGGAAGTGCCTGTGTGAGTGGGCAAAACACATGAAATTGAATTGTTATGGGGATTATTAAACCTGCATTATGAGCCTGCTTTCCCTACAGAAAGCTGGAGTACAATTCAAACCATAAGACATCAGTCATTGCAGGCATTTGCCAAACATCTCCAAAGGGACTGCAGCATGTCTGCATAAAAATGAACATTGCTCTTCTGCTTCTGCTGCTATCAACAGTTATCTTCCAACGTGGATTCTAGGTCAAAGCTAACAAACAAGTTGATGTGTCTGATTTACTGTGCTCTGGTAGAGCAATCCTCTCTTTGACCACCTGCATTGGTGTCCCTGCAATAAATTCAGAAGACTATGGGAGGGCAATAGAGGGAAGACTGTGTGGAGGATGCTTCCAAGTGCCCCTTTTTCTCTTGGATACCCCTTATCAGTAGTTGCTTAGGCTCACTGGTGTTGAAACTGCATAGGAACATAGATATTCATAGATATTTATAGATACTCGTAGACATTTTTCATCCTACAATCTTTCTGGCAAAGCTAGATTGACTTGAGTTTTATTCTGCTGTTTTACTGTTTCTAGCATTTCTAAATCTGTCATTTATGATAAAATCATAGAAATGTTGGCTAGACAAAACTAGTCCAGTCCACTGTCTCATTTGGAGTGGAACTAGATCAAATCAGCAATTGTTTTGCATGATGAAGTGTTGAAAACCTCCCAAGATGGAGATTCCACCATTTATTTGAGCAACCTGTCGCAGCACTGTAATGGTCTCCTAGTGGAAAAGATTTTCCGACTTCCAGTCTGAAAATCTTAACCCTTAACTTGTAGCTGATAGCTTTATCTGCCTTCATAACAAAGACTTCATCTCCATTGTCTCTGTAGTTCCTTCAAGTAATTACGGGCAGAAACTTTTTCATCTTCACTTGGAGTTCAGAATGAATGGTTGATTTATTCTTTCTGGAATAGCAAATGAAAGATGCTCCTCTGATTTAACAACCCTACTTTCAGGTCCTTGTGACAATCCACTGTGTGCCCCATCTTCTCTAAGAGGAGCTACTTCACCTATGTCATGACCCTAGTAGCTAAAAAAAGATGTTTTGAAGTAAAGTATTCTGCCATATGGTTACAGGAACAAGGATCCAAGACTGAAAATTTATGACTGATTTCTACTTTGTATTGCACATGTAGATCCAAAAATGTATTTTCAGAGTATGGACTGTCTTTGATTTTACAAAATCTGATTTTACAGACCAGAATGAAGCCATCAGATATTGTGATATATTAGGATATCATCAATGCATGAAAATATAGTATTTGTAGTTCAGAATAATTTCCTTTCTGACGTATTTTTTGGTTATTTCCACACAGGGCAATTGTTGTGGTGTAACACTGGTAAGCAGCTATGCGCCTCCCAGCTGGTTGCTCACTAAATACAGTGGGACAGGAGAGAGAATTGGAAAGGGGAAAGTGGGAAAACTCATGGGTTGAAATAAAGACAGGTTACTAGGTACAGGAAAAGCTGCACACACAAGAAAAGCAAAACAAGGAATTTGTTCAGGTCTACAGCCATACCCAGGACAGCCAGGCTCCATCAAGTGCGGTGATTATTTGGGAAGACAAATCATAGAATCATAGACTAGTTAGGGTTGGAAAGGACCTTAAGATCATCTAGTCCCAACCCCCTCTGCCATGGGCAGAGACACCTCACACTAAACCATATCACCCAAGGCTCTGTCCAACCTGGCCTTGAACACCGCCAGCAATGGAGCATTCATAACTTCCCCGGGCAACCCATTCCAGTGCCTCACCACCCGCACAGTAATATCCAATCTAAACTTCCTCTGTTTAAGTTTGAAACCATTACTCCTTGTCCTGTCACTACAGTCCTTAATGAAGAGTCCCTCCCCAGCATCCCTATAGGCCCTCCAGACACTGGAAGGCTGCTATGAGGTCTCCATGCGGCCTTCTCTTCTCCAGGCTGAACAGCCCCAACTTTCTCATCCTATCTTCATGCAGGAGGTGCTCCAGTCCCATGATC
>JANRGW010048628.1:0-11335 GCA_024733675.1 Psilopsiagon aymara
TCCAGGAGCAGAGGGAAGAAAAAGGGGGAAGTGAGTGAACAAACTGCGTGGCTGATTTATGGCTTAAACCACAATAGGTTGGAACTTCATGATCTTAAGGTCCTTTCCAACCCTAACTATTGTATGATTCTATGATTCTGTGGTAGCTGTTAGCAAACATATTTCTGGGTATATATTGTAGGGGGTTGAGGAAGAGAAAGATGATTCATTTATTTGAGTGACAGTTATGTGTGGCAATGAAAACAGGTATTATGCACTTGCTGTTCATGAAAGAAAGGTTTCATGTTTTCATGGGTCACCACCTGAATAAAGGATGAGAAAGAAAAGTGATATTTAGCAAAGGTCATGAAAGCTTTAATCTGGAAGCCTAAGACATATGTTTTATCTTTTAAATGATCTTGAAGCCTGGTAGAATATGACAATTTCAGCAGGCCTTTTTCTTGATGTTCACTTGTTTGTACCTATCCACTCAGATGATCTACTGACAGTCCATCTAATTTTTTAATCACTAAAATATGTAGAAGCTGCTGTCCTTGTTACTATCGCCTGTAGGAGCCCAGACTTGAAGAGTGCGCTGAGCTAATGAGGATTGCCACATAGGTAATTCTTTCTACCCACCTTCCCTCATTCTGGCTTAGATTTTCCACACATTTTGGCACAGTGGTTTTTGGTCTCTTGCAGCTGAGACTCCTTGGGGTTTCTACAGGTTACTGGCTTCAGATCTGGCTGCCTGGAGTTGCTGTTAATCCTCCCTCCTCCCCTTGTCATGGTACTGTTGTCTGCGGAGAGCGTTATTTTGAAAGCACAGCTGCAAAAAGCCAATAGAAACTTCACTTGGCCTTGTGCTTTAGTTAAAATGTGCTGTTCTGCCTCTCCAAAGCATGAGGATCACTTCTCCAGTGTGATGGAGTAGGGTTTACCAGCTCAGCATAACCTTTGCAAGAACAGCTCCACGGCTTTGTTGTGAAAGCAGGCTTATGTCTGAGCTGTTCAGAGCATAGCCAGTAGTTGCTCAAACACATCTACATCCTCATAGACTGCCCTTAGCTACAGCTGCCAGCAATGATACGAATATCTGATGGGATTGTGGTTCATCCGAGATGATCAAGAAGTTCCCAGTGGCTGTAATAGGGTTCCTGCTCCCCTCCCATTACATGGAAATGTACTTGATAGTTTAAACAAGAGAGCGAAAATAAATTAATAAAAGTAACAAACCAAGAATTTAACTTTTCTTTATCATCTTCTTGTGTTCTTTTTCCTTGTATCTTGACTTTATAGAGTAGCACTTCCAATGAGCTGCACAGTAACTTAATGACCTTGGCTGTACCTGGTTAAATAGTAAGCCATTATTATTAACAGGAGTGGTATCAAGCTTCTCATATGTTCTTGTATCAGTTGTATAATATGTGGAAATCTCATTATTTCTGCACACATGTTCTCTTTAATTATTTTTTTTAATTAGTAATGACTGTGTTAAGTGCCTCTTTGATGCCTTTGTAGTAGCTCCCTGGCCTTAAATGCTTAACATTCATTATTCAATTCCTCTTCAGCTGAAAAGCTCTGCATGGTATAACTGAAAATATGAATTGTTCAAGAAGCATTAAGCAGCATCTAGTTAACATATATTTTTTTCGTGATTATGATACACAATAATTATCTGTTGCAAAAATACTTTGCAAAGTTCAAAATGGGGGAAAAATAATGTACTTTCTATCACGTAAATTTATGACTCAGTAGATTTGTTAAGGCCTAGTGGAGTTTGGACAGTGCTTGTGGCTCAGCAGAATGAGAAAAATCCCTGTTCCTGGATTTACCCAAGGAGTTGCAGTTCTGTTATTTCTCCAGGAATACCGTCAGCTGGATCACCCTCCTCTTCAGTCAGCTGGCTTGAATCAGCTGGATGAACTTCTTTTGGTGTAAGTAGGAGTTAGAGTGGGTTGCAGCTGCATGAATTGCTACATGTGGATGACAGTGGATGGTAGAATTTTAATTCTTTTTGTATGTTTTCTTCTGAAAACTAAATAAAAATATTAAAAATTACTGTGCCATTAAAATGAAAATTTAAATATTTAAGTGTCAGGCAGAATGCAAGCCATTTCTCATTAATTCTTGATCTGGTACTTGCCAGGATTCCTTGCTCTTACTTGGCATTTGAAAAAATTAAAAATTCATAGTTCACTTTCCTCTGTGCTGTGCAACATTCCTTTAAAATTCAGTGTTCCAGTGAGCAATCTTCATTTTATACAACGTTCATGGAAAGTAATCACATAAATATTGCCATGCAGTCAGAGCAGATTTGTTTGAGAGTTCAGTGGCATTTGTTTGGGAGTCTTTGCTGAGTGCTTGTTCCTCACCTGACAATGCACTGTGGTGAATTTCCCCATTCTGCTGTTCTTTGGCATGTTGAGTTACTCTTAGGCTGCTTATTCTGGATGTTGTTACTCAGCATCCTGAAAATCAGCCCTTTAAAACTTGTTAGCTGAAGTAGTTAGGCTTTTCTTATAGCGTATAATAAAAACTCTTTGCTTTGCTTTGATTTGATAGCATGATGTTACACTGGATAATCTGGTTCCTAATTCAGTCCATGCACTTGCCACTATGTGGATAGCAAAATTATTTGATTTAGTTGTCACGGGTTTGGGTTAGTTCAGCAGGCTTTGACATTGATAATGAATTCAGGTGCAACTATTTATCTAGCTTGTATTCTCTGGAAATCTCTTTTGGCACAAATGGAAAGAGAAGATACAGAAAACACTATTCTTTTTTCAAAACATCCCTTGATCTTACTATTAGACAAAATTAGATTTGAGAGAGTTTTGTTGTGAGCCTAAGAATGAAATTGGCAACTCACACTCAGTTCCCTCAGGGCGATATCTTCAGTGATTTATGTAAAAGTCTGTGTAGCTAAATACATGGGGAGATTATATTTGACATTCCTGGCTTGGAGAAATGATACATTTTGAATGGCTGGCCACACTAGTTCTCAGACGGCACTGACTTTTCCTCTGTAAAAAATAATGATAGTTAATGCATGTTTTCACATTTAATTATTTTAATTGTATCACAGGTGTTTAAAGAACAGAGTAAGGAGTAAGGTTGAAATGCATGAATAAAATTGGAAGATTTATTCTGTTTTCTCTTCTGTTCTGAAAGAACTGACCTGCCTCAGGTGCTGCAGTTGCAGAGAATTGGCTGGGGGGGCCTGGTAGGACATTCCGATACAGACCTGAGAAGTATCTAGAAAGCATAGCGTGGTTGCCTAAAACTTTGTAAACCAATGCAGAACTCGATATCTAGCTTTTATCTATAGATATATTTTCTTCTCTAAAACTGTGAGTAGATTTATTTATTTGAAGCTAGTATTTACCCATAGTCTAGTTCTAGTATTTTTAAATTAGTTGTTCCTTTTCTATTTGCTTGTGAGATAAGTAGCATGGGATTTTAACCTTGACCATCACAGGGGATTCAGCATTTCAGAGCACCCAGTTGTTTCACTGATACTACATGTGGTACATGCAGGCATCTAGAAACTCATCACTCTGCCTGTTCTCTTTCAGATTTGTCTTGGAGCTTATTTTTACATAAATGCTAGCTGAATCAGCCCAGTGTCTGATTCCTCAGGGGCATCTGTTCCCTCATCAGGTTGATTTCTTGTTCCCATTCACTTAGTGGAATTTCCGGTGGCATCATTTGATTTTGGGTCTCAGCACCATGGCCCTTTCCCTCTGACACTATCATTTAATTTCCTTCTCACCACTGTGTCATGAACGGGGGTCTTGTAGCTGAGAGGCAGCCAACTGCATTTCCTGTCCTCAGTGTGCATAAATGATAGCTCTTTGGTTTTCCTTGAGATCCTCCTTCTGCTCCCACTTCCTCACTGTGGTTCCCTCATCATGGAAATATCTGCTCAAATTGAATACACAAATGTACTCCAGGAGCTCTGTTCTCTTGCTGGAAAATTGCTGTAGCAGGGCTGTGAACAGGCTCTGAGCTGAATGGAGTGGCTGCTTTTAGGAAAGAGCAACACTGCAGTGCCTTGCAGAGCAACGTAATTTGGATGAGGTATAAATGAGTCATTCAAAGCCATTTCTTTTTTTTTTTCTGTGAACCAAATGTGTTTCCGAGCTGGGAGAATAAATGTGATATAATCCTGGAAAGGAGATTCCAGATTATTGTGGCATTGCATGGTTTCGTTAGCATGGCAGGCTGCATATGGTACAGTTGCTTGACAGTCTGGAATAGGTTTTGGGTTTGCCTACACACTTGAAACTAAACCAAGTGACTTTCCTGTCTTCTTAACACAGGATCGGCAAATGAAACTCTTGCTACACTACATTCCTAATTCTCATTATATTGTCAGTTGTGCCCTCACATAGTGTGTAAAGACAGAAAGGATCTTTTCTTCAGTACATGTAAGCTGGTGAGGATGAGATGTATTCTGGAAGCCAAACACTGTCACACCCAATCTCTTTTCCCCACCCTTGAAAGAGATGAAGCTGTGCTTGTACAAGTGTTCTGGATGGGTAGTTTTTAGGGAGGGTAGAATACCGGAGGAGATGTTGTTCTCCGTCTTGGAGCAGAGGAAGCATGTATGGAAGCGACTGAGAGACTTCCAAGGAAATGCTTCACATGAAATTGCATAATACCTATTACTGGGGAAAAAAAAATCTGCTGTAATGTTTCTTGTTCTGGCTCCTCAGTTGGGATAGTTTTAGCTTTCCAGTATCAGCTATGACCAGATAGCAATGAATCAGCATTAGCGTACCTGTCAGAGGAATGCCGGATACAAGCAGCATTTGCTAGGTGGGCTGTAACAGTTTATACAGACAATAAGATAAGAACAGTTACCAGTGTCTCCTGCTGTAATTGTGCTAGGCACTGCACAAATGACCAAGTTAAAGTAAAATGCACGGTTTCACACAGTGTGCCAGGGATGGAACTGAAAAGACAAAGCAGCTTTCTGGCTCAGGTCTCCCTTGAACTGCACTACCTGTGCATATAAACAGTGTCTGCTGAAATGAGTGTCTGAAAAATATGTGGTTCCCATGCTTACATCTTTAGAACAGTTTGCCAAGTATTTTTGCGATGGTAGTAGATACACAGACTCTTAATCTTAAAAGAGAAAGAATTAAGGCTCATTTTATTGGTAGATTATCTGGGGATTATTTCACTGAGAGTAGCCTGGTTAGCAGTGTGGGCTGCAGCAGTGCCTTTGAGCTGTGTTGGGATGTGTGTATGTGCTAGCTGGACAGCTTGGCTGGAATACGTTTGCTTTCTGTGAGTGTATGTAAAGTCCTAGACTATTCATCATAACTGATTTATGTACTGTCCAAATAAATAAATCTATTACACCACAGTGATTATGTACTTATTTTTTAAATATTAGTAACCTGGTATTCCCTTGCTCAGGAAGTTCAAAGAGGCATAGTGTGTGTTTCTGACATTGTCTTCTAATTTTTGGAAAAGAGACTAATGAAAATGAATGGTATCTGGTGATAAGTGAAATAGTGTGTTGTTAAAGACAAGTTAAAACAGGGAAAGGTGAAATGACAGTAGTGAGTCAGCCTTTCAGAATAAATAACTAAGCAGACCTTTACTCTGTGTGACACTATCATGGAGCACTCGACTAGAAGAGTACTCTACCAGAGGCCTTTTCTGAAGATGTCAGGGAGATAAGAATACTAAATGCAGTAGCCATATATACTGAGAAGAATCAGGGAAAGAAGTAGGAAAAATGAAGAGCTCAAAATCTAATTTCAGATGTGAAATAAACGTTGGACCCATAAATAAATTATAGCTATAGAACATTTAGAACTGCAGAATTAATTATAGCCTTAATAGGAGGCTGAGAGCAAGAGCGTGCTGTGAAGGCATTACAGGGCTGATTAAGGGCAGGCTTAGAGACAGAACACTGAAGAAAAAACATTATTTTTTGACTGATGCATGAAAATGCTGGTGCAGAAGCCTAGCATGGAGTTCAGCTAGCACATGTACAAAGGTAAGGAATGTGCCAGCAGCCAGGTAGATTTCTGACTTGCAACTTGAATTTTACTTCCTGTGTTAAGATCAGTTAATCACATCAGTTTTATACAAAGCTATCTTAAAAATTAGCCCTATTTCTGTGGAAATGTGAAGCTCAGTTTTGTTTTTCTGATATTTTTTCATAATTTTCCTGTCTCCTTTAGTCGAAATTGTTCTTCAGATCTGTCATTGTGAAACTAGTGTGGATTTGTGGTATACGTGAACAAACTGCATTTGGAATATACCACTAAATAGTTCGGAGATAAATTTAAAAGCTGATTTGTTTCAATCTGTCTGAAGAAAGGAGTCATATTTTCTTTGAGTTAATTATTTTCTATGAGCAGGAGATGGACTATTAAAATAGAAATTACAGGTGTTGTGAACTGGATAACAGGAAGTGTTTTTCCAAAGTGTGAATTAAATTATGGGCTGTAGTAAGAAGTGTGATGTTACAAATCTAATTGATAGCCAATTTGTCAAGGGTATAGTATTCATAGACTTGCTGAGTGCTTCTTTCATCCTTCAAGTACAATACGGTCCTGTGTAATTTTACTCAAGTGATCAATTTGTATTACAGGATTAGGAAAAAATAGACATCTGTGGACAGTATTGGCGTGTCATACTCCCAAACCTGACATCAGGGATGGAATGATGGTAATGATGGTGTCTGTAATTATGATTCAGTTATGCTTGTTTGTTTGTGAGGAGTTTGAATGATCACAGACTGGTTGGAGTCCAGTGATATGGGTGGATCAAGAATAGATGTGAGGCAGACTCATCAGTATATAAACTGAGGATTTAGTTGAGCTTACTGAAGATGGCATTAAGGCTGATGTAACTCAGTTGCCCTCTTCCAGTATTCGTAAACATCCAGTGTTCATGTGAAATTATGGTTGTGGTTCAGTAACAAACTGATGTGCAGAAGAAGCTGTTGATTTTGTCTCTGGTGGTAACTGGAACTGCGCCACAGCGCTTTTTCCTTTCTTTCTTTTTGAGAGTTTAGAATCTACATGTCAGGAGTATTAGAATATTTGGACAGCAGTTGCTGAGATTAGGTGTTGTTGCTTACTGCAAATGCTGGATATAACTGGAAAACATTTCTAGTTCTAATTATGGGAGAACACTTAGTCAGGTATATAAAGTTGTGTATACCACCCTGCTCTGTGGATTTCCCATCTTCTCAGCTGACATCTGTAAGTAACTTTCAGCTTATCCCTATTGATTCTCCAGTTGCTCCACCTCTCTTATTACTAATGTCAGAGACAGTTGGATCTTGAAGGAAGCACGAGAAGGCTGGAACAGAACTACTGCAAAAGTCTACAGTGCAATCAGGATATTCCATTTGGTCACTGGCATCAGTATGGCACCCAGAGAGTCTGGAAGTTCATTGAGGTCATACATGTTTTTGATTATCCATCCTGAACATTTACATAGGAACAGAGGAAGAGCTAAGGGTTTACTATGTAATCAACAGTAAATCATCTTCCTCTTTATTATTTTGTTGTATTCCCTTTCTGGGTTTATTTTCCATTCATTGATTTCAATAGCAAAGCTCAAATTGACTTAAGGGGACAAAATCAGTTCCCATGCCAGGAGGAATTACTACAATGGGGTAAGGATAAATCTGACATTTGGTGGTTTATGTAATGATAGCATGGTATTTTCAGGATTGCATTTACCTAACAGTTCTGTCTGAGGTTATGAAGCTACTGTCTGATAATATTTCCCCAGGTGGTGGTGTAGTCATCCACACGTTTCAAAAGCTGGTGACACTGCAGGGTCAATAACATTAGGACCTATTCCAGTCTGAGCAATGGACAATGCAGTATCTGATGGTTAAATAAACATGACTGTCAGGTTTGTCATCAGCTATTTAGAAGGTAGGAATTTTCCTGGGCACTGAATTGCAGGACTGTGTGTTAAGACTTGGTGTTCTGGGTAACAGATGCCATCTGGGTAGGAGTGCTCTTGAGAAAGTGAGCAGGCACAGAGGGCATTACCTTACTGATAGGAGGGGTATTTTTAACTGTAGGACCAGCTGAAAAGGAGGTAAAATGTTAGCAAAAGAAAGGGAGGGTTTGTGAATCACAAGTCAAAGTATATACTGGAGAAGACAGTCACTTGCTACTAAAAGGCCAAGGTAAAAGGAATGCCGGAGCCCCTTAGGCCAAGCAAAGCCCACACGTACCTACCAACACTGGCAGGTCTGAAAGCATTAGGTTCAGTGACGATTGCTGCACAGCTGATGGATCTCTGCAGAGCAGATCTGACACATCCCAGCTGCATCAGACATACTGCACATTTGCACACAGGCTCTGTGGCATATGGGCAATGAAGTTGATGCAGCGAACTCTTAGCATGTGTGACTCAGCATTCTTGTGAAATGGCCATTTGTTCAGGATATCCAGACAACGAGAATTCGGACAAATCTATTCAGTCACTGCTCACAGCAGCAGAGAGAGATTTCCTGCTGTAAGCAACAGACTGGTATCCACGCTGGGAATGCTGGCAGGTCTGCTGAACATGCCTGGATCCAATGCAGCTGGGACCCAAACACAGCTGTGTGTGAGCTCTACCAGGAGGATACAACAGCTGAACTACTCCCAAAGCTTTTAACCTGCATAGAATAACAAGATTGGTTCACAAAGCCTAGTCCTAATAGCTGGGAGTGGGGAGAAAAAAACATTTGGATGAAGGTCAAATGGAGGAATACTCCAGTCATTCTTACAGGCACCTTTTACTCATTCACATTCAGTCCCTACTTTCTCTCTCAAATTTGTCTGTTCATCACTTCCATCCCACCTTCTACAGCTTTGCTCCTTCTTATTCTTTCCTTTCTGATTTCCCCTTCCTCTGTGGGTATGAAGACTCCAGTTTCTCCTTTTAAGTCCTTTCCTCTGAAGCAGTATTTTGGCAAGATGCATTTTTTACTTAGCAGGATTTTTATTTCTCCTTACCAGCATACTGAGAAGGTCGGTCCTAGTGCAATTAAGGATACACATGTCAACAACTGGCTCTCATGAAAACTGCAGAGCTGAAAGTTTGCTGCATCTGCATTTTATTTTAAGCAGCTTAGTATCTTGTATGAGTTCCTGCTAAAAGTCAGGGTTTCAGTTCTTGTCTTTTGAGTTTTTTGGACACCTGGAGCTGTTTGTGAGAATGGATTCTGTAGTTAAAGTTCCTGGGTGAATGGATAAAATATGCAGTTTAATAAAAGGTGAAGACAGTATGGATAGTAACCAAAAATAACAGCACAGAGCAGTTTTCCTGGCCTTCATCCAGAAGAGAGTGAATGGGAATTTCTTCATTGGTTTCAGTGGGATTTTCGTCAGGTCTGTTGAGAATACTGTACAAACCCCGCACGTCAGACAGTAAGCTTTGTAACAGGCAGTGTGAAACCTAAAGTACATCAATTAAAAATACTGGGCCTAAGCCCAAGGACAGAAATGAGCTGCTATGGAAGGCTCAAAGGTTGCTCAGGTTCTGTGTAGCTGACAACGTGCCTGGCAGTGCAGTTTACACACAAGGCACTGCCTGTTGAGCTGGGATAGGTACCACCCATAGGATCACAGTATTTCAGGAGTCTCTGGGTTCTCCAAATGTGAACTCAAATGGGAAGTGCATTAGGTGACATTGTGCTTGCCAGTGACATTAAAAAGGTGCTTCAGTGTTCATGTTCATTAATAGAGACAAACCAAACCATCTGAGACACTAGCCACAAAATCTTTTCAAAGCATGTGCAAGATGCTAAATGTCTTAAGATGTTTGTAGAAACAGAAGCAAATGCTGAAACCAAACTAATGAAGATTAAGCATTTCCTTGATAATTCAAGATTAACGATGTCAAGGTTAATCACTGTCATATAAATACCCAAATAAATAAAAGAATTTAGGCAAGTATTATCTATTTACCAGTCTATCTGGCTTTCTCAGGGTCACTAATTGACTTTTCAAAACTAGCTTCTAATTGTATTTAAATTCACAGAATCTTTGAGTTAGTTAAGTTGCAAGGAATGCGTAGGTTTTTGAATCACTTAAGTTTCTTTCCACACAATGCACATGTAACACAGAATAATCACCCGCAGATCTGACATGCAGTAAGAACTGAGAAGCTGTGATTACATCAGTTTAGAAAAACCTCCTCTGAATTCTTCTCTAATTGACTTTTCTTGAGGAAAAGTAAGAGTTTAGTGCAGCATCTCTTCTCTAACCTCTTCTAGAAGCTGGAAAGGAACATCACCAATGAATAAAATATTTAGCCTGAAAAAAGGTTTAATTGCTTTTTTAATAAAAGAAATAGCCAGTGCTAACCATAATTCTCCCACTGAATATTTTGCATAAGGTTTCTATTTATATGAAAGACTCAATGTGGTACTCTGGAACTGCGTACATAACAAGACATTATTAAACAAAAACGTTACATGTATGATTACTTGGATCTGACTATACCTCATATCCTAGTCACTTTTGTACTGAAACTAATGTTTAAATAACCATTCTTTTAGCTTAGAATCTGATGATGCTTTTGAAAGCTCAGAGTGCTGCTATTTGACAACTTTTCAGGGCATGGAAAAGTGTGCCAAGAAGTTTAAAACACCGCATTCATTGTGAAACGCTGATGCTAGGATCACAACATGCGAGACATGCTACAAAACCCTCTCTAAGTGGAAGAAGTGTGTGCATGTGTTTAGTGTACACTTGGGTATAAAGGAGTTTCTTGATATTTTGCAACTGAGAAACCTGAAGTACAGACAAAGCTAAATTGATTTCCCACAGTCAGACAATGAGTCAGTGACAGAACCGATAAAAGAAACCGCCAGTCCTGATGAGATAGACTGAGCCAAAGCTCAAGACTTTCAAAGACATAACACCAAACACAACACAGATGCACATTACTTCAATGAGCCAGTTTGGTCCCCCCTTCTCCAGCTGACTTCAGCTGAGACTCATTAGTGTAGCAGAAGCTGTTGCTAGCTAAATCCCATTGCAGCTCCTAGCCATCAGCAGGGGTTTTGGGTTAGAATTGGTATCCATGAGTCACTGAGACACCATAACCTGTCCTGTGCTAGCTCTTTTGTATGTGTGCCTAACTGGAGATGGGAGAAGGGAAAAGACGGAGGAGGAAATCAGTGTTAAAGACAAGCCTGTTGCTGTCTGAAGGAGGTCAGTGCCATGGCCAGCATACTTAAAAACACCTAAGGTTATTATTGCTTTGGGGCTGTTCAGCCTGGAGAAGAGAAGGCTGCGTGGAGACCTCATAGCAACCTTACAGTATCTGAAGGGGGCCTATAGGGATGCTGAGAAGGGACTCTTCA